>LPNX010747623.1:16422-27858 GCA_001517045.1 Pseudotsuga menziesii | reverse complement strand
CTTATCTTAAATTCTAAACCTGGTCACTTTAAGCTTTGTAAAGGTGTAAATTGTCTCCCTAACCTTAGTGGGTTCGTCGCCCAAGCTCGGGGGTGACTCTAGGCGGATTAACGCACGCCAGACAGAGTCAGTTGGTTGGGTGGAAAGTCGAAGTCGAGCTTTCAGTCGGTCCTGTCCTTTAACATAGAAAATGAAGTTTTAATTTTGTTTTATTTTCTAGTTATTAGTGTTAGTCATTAAAGCGGTTAGCTGCATTTATAAACAGTTTATATTTTCCTCTTTGAATATTTTAATGCTAAGTTGTGAAGCGCAGGGAAGGGGTCGCAACGAGGATGCATATGATGATAGTATGGTAGAGCACCATACTGTGTATATGTAATTGATTATGCAATAAATTATGTTCTTTCATTCATTGGACTGTAACCATCTAACTCAGTTGTCTTCTTAGCAGCCGCAGCGGGAACATTCTTGTCCCATCTCCTAATGCTTGCATTTGAAAGTGTAAACAAATACTATAAGTTTAGTGTTATGGTTTTATTCATGCATCACTAAAATTTGTTGATATAGATCAGTATCATTCCAAGGATTATTACATGAACAAAGCATTGTATCTGTCTCGCCTATGTTAACTATGACTATTGAATAACCTATGAATTGAGAAAGATCTCCTAGTTGTGATTTTATAGAATTATTGAAGTACTTGCAAGATGAGTAGCCGAATCGTCTTGCAATGACAACAACCCAAGGTAATTATAAATGAACTAAAGGAAAATATAAATGAACATAACCTACATGTACTTGTGTATCCCATATAGTGTGGTTATAAAGTAAGTGGCAAATGGAAGTAGTGAAAATAACCTCTTGGTATTCCTTGCTTGTAGTAAGAAATGCTCTTATGACTTAAGTTAGTTTAGGAGTTTTTGCAAAGTAGCATAAGGACCACATGGAAAAATATAGAATATGCATATTATCATTTGGTATTCCTTAAGGATGTATTTATGGTCAAAATGAGCTTAATCCAATGGGTATAACTAAGTTTTCGTGAAGTAGAGAAAAACAGTTTTGTATTCCTTCTAACGATAAATTTCGGTTCAGTCGGGATGTCACAAGTTGAGTGTCCTTAACAATTGTTATCTTAGGTGCTTTTGGTATATCACCTTTTCATTTGTTCTCGTGATGAGGTAGTTGTAGAAGGTCTTATTATGCATGAATGACTCTTTAGGAAAGATTGCTCCTTAACCCTTATTTTGTACAGGAAGGTAATATTGTAAAAAAAAGACAATTAAAAATGTTACTGTTATCTTACTAATTTATGGTATGCACAGTAAGCCGTCTTCAGGGCACCATGATGATGACATGTTGTAAATTACATTAAAGATAATTCTCAAATGATTGTTTACAATGTGCATGAATCTTTCTTAACAAGGTTGCTGCTAACATATTTGACTCCTCTGTAGTAGTAATGTAAACATAAAAACAAAATCTCTGCACACATTGGCACCTAGGTATAAGAGGGGCACTACATATGGTATCAGAGCCAAGGTCAAAACACTCGGGCCTATCTGGGCTCAAAAATGATTCTACCATTTTGTTTTTTTTTTTGACAAATCAGTTGGCTGGAGATAACGGGAAATCAATGGACTCACGTTGATCTACAACACTAGTACTGTAAAGTGTAGAAACTTTAAGTAATTATATGTATTGGTTGACCCTATAATTATGCAGGAATAGCCTCCCTACTACAAGGTGATGCCGAACGAGGTAAGTACATAGCTATGATGATAGTTTGTTTATTTTGAAGATGTTTTATCCATGATATTATTAGGATTATGCAGGTATACAACAATATGCCAAATGAATGATAGTAGTAAGGCGCAACTGCTAACACCTTTATGAACAAATTGCTGTTAACTAAGAACAATTGTTCTGGTTGGGACAATGGATTCATGGGAACTTCTCAAGTTTTGGGTCCATAAAAACAACAGGAACAGACCCTTGACGCTTCCCCTACAGGTGCGCACAACAATAGCATTTGAGCTTGCGGCCTAAATGAACATAAACATGAGGTAAAAACTTATCCTAGAGTTACTATCGCTTTGCTTTAGAAATAATGGTGAATGAGGATATAAGATGCTATGTTGTGATCTGTTATAAAGTAGAATATGGTATTCTTAAAGAATCTCCAATTAGATTCCATTGACTATTGAATGAGTGCTAAGTGAATGCAGAAACCAGATGGAAAAAAATTGTGGTTAGATGCAATGTAATATCGGGCATGCAAGAGAAGCCTAGGAAATCAGGCTGTGCAAACATAGAGACTATGATCTCTCATACATAATCGCAAGGTATGAAACAAGTCTTTCAAGGACATGAAAGTAGATTTGCTTATGAACTTGGGCTACAGTGAAACCTTATGACATAAAAATAAAAATAAAAATAAAAATAAGAAGAAATCATGATAAACAAAATAAAAGAAGATTCTAAAGATTAACACATTGCACACACAAAAATAGCAAATCAAAAAGCAAAATGGAATTTAAGAATAGTTAAGTAAAGAAATCCTAAATTAGAAGATTGGATATGGGATGCTTTTTACCCTAATGTTGGACGGATGAAGGCAGAGGCAGATGGTGGCTGTAGAGAGTTTGGTTCATCAGGTGTGAACAGGGTTGGGAGGCCCTTAGTGATTCTACACACTCTGATCGTGCTTGGGTACTTCTTCCTGCAACCCCATTCAGCTCGGGGGTCCTTGGGGAATGAAAGTACCGGTATGGTGGGTACATATTTTCCATGTGGCAGGTTCAAAAGCGAGAGAGGCTTTTACCTGCAAGAGGCATGCTGCCATGAGGGTAGGCCCCGGACTCGGTCACTCACGAGGATTAACTGAGGGGCGCGCAATGAGGTGTTGACCTCATTCCTCAGTAACCATGAGTCTCTCTACAGTGTGGATTGGACTGAGTTAACATGGTCTCAGCCATCGCACTAACTCCCCACCACGGAAAGCGGGATATTTGAAGGGCATGAATATGATCATGGCACCCTTGATATCACCTGGAGAAACAAAAGAAATTATTAAACTATAAGGTTGTAAATAAGTAATAACTGAACAATAAACTTATGACTTGAAAATAAAGTAATGAAAAGTGCAATACAGGTAAAATGGTATCTATATGTTTCTTTATTAGCAATATAACTGACATGTTATGAAAATTGTATGATGTTAGATTCCTGAGTTTTACATTGATAACAATGTCGATATAGTAGACATGCATATATATTCTTAAAATACAGGTTTGGTGACCTACTCCCACTTGTCAAGAGGGACTAAAGAATATAAAAGCAAGCATTAAGAACCTGAAGAAGAAAAGGAGACAAGGCTGGGAAAACCGGTAACACCGAGGACGATGTTAATTCAAGGGGGAGAGGATGTAACATCCCTCGCCACCTCGACCTAGAGCTCACAGTGTAAGTAAATATCACTGTAAGTATTGACTATAAACCTATGTCAAGTTGTGGTTATAATTGATAGGGTTAACGACTGAAATCTTCGAACGACTAAAACGATATTTGGCGACGAACCCACTAGGGGAAAGGGATTTCCGGAAAAAGGGAACCGAGAAACTCAATGAAATAAATAGCTGTGTGCTTGTAAATACTAAGACAATTAAGAGGTGGATCATGTGAACCTAGCGCTCGTTGTTGCCTCGCAATAATAGAGTTATAAAAGGTAAAAGAAACAATGGACATATATAACCTTGAGAAAATATATGTGGAGAAAAAAGAAAAAAAAACCATCATTATATATATGTATTACCGTAAGAAAACATCTTATACACATGAAAGTGCAAACCTCATTACTATGGGTATACATGACAAGTACTATTGATTTTGTAATAAAGTACAAACCTTATTATATGTATTGATTTTGTAATATGAACAGATATATACATATACCTATCGCTAACATAGAATGATTAAAAAAATACACGTGTGAAACTTTAAGGAAAAAAACTTTATCAAAAAGGAAATAAATGGGTAAATACTTCACCCTCTCGCCTCTTGGGGAAACCCAACAGATTCTAATTAAGCAACTGCCATTCATAAATAAGGATGGTAGCATGAAATGAGGAAACCCTTGGGCGCGAGTTCTTCTTTTCCGCATGCAATAAGCATGGACCTTTTGTTTTGTGTAAAAGCAAGAATGATGGAAGGGTTGCATGCCTCCTAGTGGTTAATTACTACCTTAATTTAGGGAAACCTTCCTTGTTAATAGAAAATAGCATGATTTACTCCTTGAATTGTGGGGGACTCAGCACGCCAGAAGGAGAAAGCCGTTATTAAGTTATGAAAGGATTTTCTTTAAGGGGGGCATGGGAAGATAGAGCATTTCTGTGTCGAATGGATGGAGCTCTGCATTCTTTCCATGAGAAATTGATCTCTGCATTTTGTTTCAGAGGTAACTTTGTGTTTTTCCGAAGAATTAGTCAAGCTCCACGTTTTCCAAGGGAGCAATCGATCTACACATTTTTGTTTTCTCCAGAAGTAGTGACCTCTGCACTTTTCCAAAGAAAAAAAGGGAAGAATGGGATCTAGAGAAATCGCTGCATTCGATGGACTTTTGGGACATGCGTTTTGGAGTTTGGTGATCCATGTCATGGATCTAAATTTGCTTGCATCTTATACAACTCAATATTGTGTTTGTTTGACTCACATCCATATAAGGTAAGGGGTCTAACCCTCCTTGAATTTTGACGAGTGTGATCTGGTATGCATTCTGGATTGGAGTGCTTGTACACCGTGTTTTGATTTATAATGTCTCGGTTTGTATTACTAAGGAATACCGTTGGATCTAAACCACCGTTTGGTTTAAACCCTGCGTGAACAGTTTTATGTTTGAGGAACATGGATCTGAAACTTAATGTTCTTCCTTAAAACTACGTTTTCCACATTACGGTCTTGGAATTTATGATTATGTGTATTGGGTTTTGAATCACCTTTACATTTTTTTTAAATTCAAAATAGATATGTATTACACCACTATGTGTCCATTGGAATCTCCCCTAAGTTCGAATAAAAACCAATTATATATTATCCATGTGCTTGTTTGTTAGAATCACCTTTAGGTTGAATTCAAAGCTAGATCTGTTTGATACCCCCCTGCATGAGATCAATTTATCAGATTCTACTGCATCTAGTTGGGTGTTAATATAATTTATAGATCTCTGAGATGCTATATAGAGTTTCCACATGGGTAAAATGATATATGACTGCGTGCTTGCTTTGGGTATCGATCCATCTCTCGTGGTGGCGATTTGTAGCATCCGATCTGTGTGAGTATGCATGTAGCACTCCCATGTTGGTATTTGGATTTTATTTCGGGTTGGAATCACCCTTGGACTGTGATTTTATCCTGGAGAGTAATAGTTGGTCGTGTATATGATCTGTGTATGAACCTAGCATTTCCTTGTTTGCATGGTCCATGCAGCCTTACGCAGTATAGGTCCATGTATGCATGGTAAGTATTGAAATTGTAAGCGTTGCATCAAAGGGTAGGGTTTGATTTACATAAAATAACCGAATGTTTGCATTGTCCAGTATACCGATTTTCATAGAAGTGTGGTCACCAAGCATAAGATACAATGCATGCATTATAAAGATCAGAATCATTTAGTATAGTTTGAACTTTAGAGTTGAAGTAGATATAGGCCCTGCACTGGTTCATGTATAGACCTGGGGGCATTCGATTTCATAATATTCCGTCACCGATTTCTATCCTAAGATTTCCTCATAGAGCCGCGTCATATGTTAGATGAGTAAGGAAATAAAGTTGTTGGGATAAAATATTGTATATAATATTATATAGATCTCAAAATAAAATAAAATGCTAACAAATAATATATGATGTTTATAGATCAGTAAGGAAATAAAGTTGTTGGGCTAAAATATTATATATAAGATTTTGTATATAAGATTTTATAGATCTCAAAATATCAGCCAATGTGCGGACAGGACAGGAGACTACAGGAGGTATTTTCTGTCCGATATAATCACATTTGCCGCAGATCCACTATAATCAATGCTCTAAAGTTAGAGTGCTCTCACTATAAGTCTTAGTCTATCTAGTTATGATTCTACAATTCAAGTTGGGAATATAATCAAATTAAAGTTTCATAAATTCCTTAAAGCATATTTTAAAGTCTCTTTAAAGCTTAAAATTATCCATGTAGTGAACTTTAAAATTGCTTTAAAGCATAAAGTTTTTATTCAATAAATTTTAGAAGTTTCTTTAAAATTCATAATTTTAAAGAAGTAATTTGAAGAGGTTTATTTTATTTTATTTAGATATTAAGTAGTTTAAATGCTGTACGATTTGGACATTTTGGAAATTATCAACCAAGTCTATATTCATCTCAATCTTGGATTTATCAAGTACATGTTAAAGGGATATAGCACCTTATATACATAAAGATTTTGGTAAAGCCTTATTATAAAGGCAGATAAATTTTATAAAGTGGAACCCTTTCTATTGGGATTTCCTCAATAAATATATATGTGTGCAGTGGAAACTTTGGGATATAAATATAAACTTAAGGGTACGACAAATATTGTTGTGGGTTTAAAGAATATTTATGAAAGTACTACCATAACTAAGTGTTTTTATATGGAAGCACTTCCATGAATAAGTTGATGCATGGAACTTTAAACTTAAGAAAAATAAATATGAATATGTGGTGTAAGGCCTCGAGTAATGTATGTTGTGTCGGCAACTTTTGGTAATACCTTATCTTAAATTCTAAACCTGGTCACTTTAAGCTTTGTAAAGGTGTAAATTGTCTCCCTAACCTTAGTGGGTTCGTCGCCCAAGCTCGGGGGTGACTCTAGGCGAATTAACGCACGCCAGACAGAGTCAGTTGGTTGGGTGGAAAGTCGAAGTCAAGATTTCAGTTGGTCCAGTCCTTTAACATAGAAAATGAAGTTTTAATTTTGTTTTATTTTCTAGTTATTAGTGTTAGTCATTAAAGCGGTTAGCTGCATTTATAAACAGTTTATATTTTCCTCTTTGAATATTTTAATGCTAAGTTGTGAAGCGCAGGGAAGGGGTCGCAACGAGGATGCATATGATGATAGTATGGTAGAACACCATACTGCGCATGCTGATAGTATGGTAGAGAACCATATTGTGTATATGTAATTGATTATGCAATAAATTATGTTCTTTCATTCATTGGACTGTAACCATCTAACTCAGTTGTCTTCTTAGCAGCCGCAGCGGGAACATTCTTGTCCCATCTCCTAATGCTTGCATTTGAAAGTGTAAACAAATACTATAAGTTTAGTGTTATGGTTTTATTCATGCATCACTAAAATTTGTTGATATAGATCAGTATCATTCCAAGGATTATTACATGAACAAAGCATTGTATCTGTCTCGCCTATGTTAACTATGACTATTGAATAACCTATGAATTGAGAAAGATCTCCTAGTTGTGATTGTATAGAATTATTGAAGTACTTGCAGGATGAGTAGCCGAATCGTCTTGCAATGACAACAACCCAAGGTAATTATAAATGAACTAAAGTAAAATATAAATGAACATAACCTACATGTACTTGTGTATCCCATATAGTGTGGTTATAAAGTAAGTGGCAAATGGAAGTAGTGAAAATAACCTCTTGGTATTCCTTGCTTGTAGTAAGAAATGCTCTTATGACTTAAGTTAGTTTAGGATTTTTTGCAAAGTAGCATAAGGACCACATGGAAAAATATAGAATATGCATATTATCATTTGGTATTCCTTAAGGATGTATTTATGGTCAAAATGAGCTTAATCCAATGGGTATAACTAAGTTTTTGTGAAGTAGAGAAAAACAGTTTCGTATTCCTTCTAACGATAAATTTCGGTTCATTCGGGATGTCACAAGTTGAGTGTCCTTAACAATTGTTATCTTAGGTGCTTTTGGTATATCACCTTTTCATTTGTTCTCGTGATGAGGTAGTTGTATAAGGTCTTATTATGCATGAATGACTCTTTAGGAAATATTTCTCCTTAACCCTTATTTTGTACAGGAAGGTAATATTGTAAAAAAACGACAATTAAAAATGTTACTGTTATCTTACTAATTTATGGTATGCACAGTAAGCCGTCTTCAGGGCACCATGATGATGACATGTTGTAAATTACATTAAAGATAATTCTCAAATGATTGTTTACAATGTGCATGAATATTTCTTAACAAGGTTGCTGCTAACATATTTGACTCCTCTGTAGTAGTAATGTAAACATAAAAACAAAATCTCTGCACACATTGGCACCTAGGTATAAGAGGGGCACTACACTGTCGATTCTTCAAGGTTGCATTGATTCTGGGAATTTCATTTAATATGTCACCAACAATTTCTTCCTCCTAAATTGTATGCACATTGCTGAAATTCCTCTTTCTGTTCGGACAATCCTTTGCATAATGAGGTTCCTGACATTCCCAACATTTCCCAGGTTCTCTTTGTTCATTGATTTTAACATAATTATTAGGCATGTCTATGCTTTTTGGTGCTATAAAATTTTGTTGGGTTTTACCTTTAAAATCTGTTTCTTGATAATTATTCTTAGAAAAAATTCTAGAATTATTTCTAAAACTTTCGTTTGGTTTAAAACCTTTCCTTCTCTGCTCAAAATTAAAAGTTCTTTTATTTTTTTTTTAGGTATTCATTATTTATTCTTTTTTCTTTGTTCATAACAGAAGTTAGCTTTCCTCATTGCCTCTTCAAGGGTCTTTGGATTATCAAATTCAATTTTGTCGTTGAAACTAAGAGGAAAAGTGCTCAAAAACCTTTGTATCTTAGGATTTTCATCGATTATATAAGGTACATATCGTAATAAACATAAAAATTTACTACTTAGTTCCTTCATAGACATTGAACCTAGTCTAAGATCATAAAACTATTTAGCTCTTTATTCATAATATTGTTTAGATAATTCCAGACTCAGATTCATGTTCTCTTATTTTATCCTTTCCTCTGTTGTGTATTTTATCTAGTAATATCTAATTCAGTTCTTCTTGTGATTTTATGATTCTTTCATTATCTTCCTTTAAAGTTTGTAATTGAGCTCTTAAATATTATACAGTTTGAAGCAATTCAAATGGTTGATTACTTAATTCCACATATATATTATTTGGATTATTATGATGGGATCCATCTTCAGCAGATGATTCTACTCCTTCCATTTCCTGCAAAAATAAAAATTTGTATTTATGTAGAGAAACAAATTTTAAATATAGTCAGTACTTTCGTTTTTCATGTTTTGTATGCGAGTTGAGCCAATATTCAGGCCTAGTGTTTGGAAAATCACTCTGATACCACATGTAACATCTCCAAAATTCATAAAATAAAATAAAAATTTAATGACAGACTGCTGAGATTACATAGCTTAAAGAGAAACATTGTAAGGCTCACATTATCCAAATCATCTACTTGAACTATCACTTATCAATTTGATAAAACAACAACTTAAATTGCGACAACCTTTAACTGTGAATGAAATTCACTAGACTAATAACTGACTTATTTGTTAGTCATGGACTTTTGGAAGGTCATACGTTTTTTGTTTTTTACATCTTCGGAACTCAAATACTGTTATCATAAATTTACAATCCTTCTTGTTTTAGTGTTTAAATTGTATGGACTTTTCATACTGTAACCAATTCTTACTAACCCTATATCGAGGTTAGGGTTGCAATCCTTTAAGTTCTTACTTAGATTTCTATAAGCTAATGCATCATTGAACTGGTGTTATTGCATGGTTCTTTCAACAAGAGGATTGTTTCTTGTCCTATTCTACTAAATATCAAGGTAGCAAGGTTAGGGTGATCTAAAACAATTCCTAAAAAATAACAAAGGATTATATCATAAAGTTACAATAACCATCAAAATGAGTAGTGGTTAAACATGCTAAAATTTTCCAAGGATTAACCCAATAATCGACCTTCCAGAATGCATTGGTTAAAACTATAGAAAAAAGGATAATGGATGCAATTTTTCTACATGGATAGGATTGTACACGCGCCCATGTGATTTGGTGCTTGCTAGTTGTAAAAAGGACAAGAGTTTTTTAAACCCTTTGAAATGTCAAGGGTTTTTACCTTCTTGATTCTTCCCACTAAGAGAGGAGTCAAAGTCTCTCAACTCCTTTCTCCCACGACCTCCAAGCTTCTGTTCATTCCTCGACCCTGTGTTTAATCTTACTCTATGGTTTCATCCATAGAAGTTGTTACAACATCGTCACCAATATATGTCTTCATCGTGCTAAGGTGTTACCATTTCTAAATCTTAGCTCCCATAAAAAGGTAATATGTAAAGTCATCTTCGTCTGTTTCATTTTACATTGCGTCATCTGAAAAATTATCTTGTTTTAACCCTTAATTCATTTGTCTAGTAGAAAGTCCCAACAAATCTTGTGCATGTTAGATGAGCTAGTTCGAAAGAGGCACTTTAGGGTCTTGGTAATACCTTGAGCCCTGAACCTTAACGGTCTGACAGTAAGGATGAAGGTTGGAAAATAACAGACTTTGGTTTGGGGATTGTGTTCTCTCGAAGCTACAAGGCTTGTACCACCCCTTTACACTTCTTGTCGATGGTATTCATCTAATCGACAGAGTTATGGTGGTTTTCTTTTTTTTCTCCCTTGGGCTGTAATGTTTTTTTTTTTTCTCATTAATAGAGTTACTCTTTAAAATGTAAGTCCATCAAACCATGGATTCTATGGAAAAACATGAATTCATTCCTGTGATTTTTGTTTGGTTCTTACTCTCCTTACTGTAACTGGTAATCATTTTTTGATAGATGGTTGAATATTAAGAGTTAGGACCTTTCTAAAATCCCTAGAGAAATCTAGAGTTTTAAATATTTAATGTTCTCCTTTTGGTTTCAGACTGTGAGGCCTGGCTCGTAAATACAGTTGCAAGATAAACAAGAATACTCCAATTAATCTGTTTATTTGTGATTGTGTATAAAAAAAAATTGTTCAACAAAGTGTTTGTTGTTACTCGGTGATTGTCTTTATTTTCATTACTTTGAAAATTATATAAGTTTTTTGTATTTCATAAGTAGCATTATACCTATCATTTTTATGGTTTTAGAGAGGTCATGGCACCTTCAAAACAAAGCTATAATTTAGGCTATTCCCATTGTAAATTTTGTTTGGGATTACAGTACTGATAAATTGGTTTATTCGTTGCTACCTCATGGGTTCTACCCTTTGAGAGAAATAATTTCTAAATGTTTAATATGGTANCTTTTTCTATGCATTTAATTAAAAAGTTGTATTAGAATTAAATGATAAGATTTTATAATGGATTGTATTTACAGCTACGACCTATCTCGTTTGGGTTTGATTGCTGCTAAACATAGGTTTTAGTTATTAAGATTTTCTTATTACA
>LPNX010747623.1:0-11368 GCA_001517045.1 Pseudotsuga menziesii | reverse complement strand
TGACCCTCTCGGACTTCTTCAGAAATTGGGTCTTTAGGATTTCCCGCCGGGATTACTTCATCGTCTATGGCTTCTCCTATAAAGTATTTAGGTTTCTAATTAGAACTACTTCCTATGTGGGTTCTTCGATACCTTTCTATCGAGTTAGTGGTTGGGGTATTTCATCCCCCATAAAGGTTAGTAGGAATTTTAACAAGGTTTTGGGAGCTAGTTCTAATGTATCTACCCCTTGAATCTCTAAGTCTATTCATGAAAAGCTAAACTAAAAATAAATCCTATAATACCGCTATTACTGCTGGATTTGAGTGTGCCTGTTATAATAGATGCGCAGGTTCTTACCTCTCATCTTACTGCTCCCATGCCACCATCCTATTGCTAAACTTCATAAAGGGATTCTACTTATTCTACCTTACAGAACAACTCCCCAACAACGACACCAAAAATGTTGATTGTTATAATGTCTTAAGTAATTCACCAAATATTCAATTATCGACCGAGATTTGTAATCTTACAGATGATACAAAATATATGCGAACATATAAAGGTTCCCACGGTGTCGTGGAAATATTTTAATAAAGAAAAGATTGAAAGATCTTTCAAAATGAAAAACCAAATCAAACTCTGGAAATTTAACTACTAAGGTAATAAGGCTGGGACACATGTACTATATTAGAGAAGTATCGAACTATACTACTCTACTCTATCAACCATAAACTACGTATTTTATAAATAACACTATTCTAAGAAAGTAAACTACTTATTTATAGTGTACTAACTATTCTACTTCTTAATATGTGACTTAGGAAGGTTTGGAACAAAATTAGAGCTCTTACAAAAGATTATGCTATGTAATAAAATATTATGATTATTAATCTAAGAAACCCAATAACTAAACTATACATGTGGTTTGACAAATGCACAGTGATTGAATCAATTTATCTAGCTCCACTTTCCTTGATAGTTCTGAGGATATGCATTCATGGTTATCGGCACTGGAGAAGGAGGTGTATCAAAATGGCTTTAGAAAGAAATAAAGAAACTGAATGGAATTAGATATAACGTAACTTCTACAAATATATGCAAGCTAAGTAGTATCCAATTAGAGGTGATAGTAAACATTGTGATTTATTCCATAAGCAAATGACTTTAATAGAAAAGGATATTATGAACAACTAACCTATTAATTAAGAAACAAAACTCCTTTATTAATTACTTGAAAGTTAAAGGTATACTTTTGTTATATGAAACATGTGTGAAGAAAATATGACTCAGAAACAAGCAAAAAAATTAATAAAAGAAGCAAGTAGAAAACTTAATAAAGATGTATTCTCTAAATAAAATTCTATGAAAATTTCAGCATCCACACAGTGAAGGAAACAGGTCCTATGCTATGATCAATTTACAAAGTACTCGTATGTTTCTCTAGAAATTAACATGTTTAATCCTAGATTCAATATACATAAAGATCAATTAAACTAAGATAAATATCTAATTACCAAACATTACAACAATAGTGAATGAACAAGAATCAGAAACAAAAGAGACAAAACAAAACACAATTCAACACATACTAAGGTAAAAAGGAAGTGAAAGATAGGGATGGGACCTAATAAATACTTTAAATGTTCTAGACTAAGTTCCTAATTATAGATATAAGCATTGTGTAATTATAAAACAAAACATAATTCAAAAGCCTAAGAAATAGAACTTTAAACAGGTTTAAGACAGAATGGGAAATATCAAAGGTTGGACGAAGGAGTGAATGGCAGTCTAAACGGGTGGTCTGAATGACAGTCCGTATGAGGAAAATAATGGAAAATTGGGAAATAAAAAGCCTAGATGATCTAAATATAAACTTATTTCATGCAGATGAAAATAAGATGCATAAAGGACAGTAATTGATCCTATTCAATAATTAAAGTAACAATGGAAAGACTTATGCTAATTCTTGATTATAGAGAAACTATTGTTTGTTGCATTATGAAATAACTACGGTATAACTAAAGTAAATCTACAGAAAAATCAGAATTGACAAAACTAAAACTACTATAAACAGAATCTAAGATATGAAAGCAATTCAACTCTATGTAATTATCAATATAAAACTAAAGTACAAGCTGGAAAAAGACTGGAAAGGAAACTAGAGATAAACTATGGACGCAACCGGTTGCTTTAATTAAAGAAATATAAACTATACTAACAAAACAACATTACTCATAATGGAATATACGCTGCAAGAAATAAAGAAATGAGCAATGTAAACTAATAGGAAACCAATTTGCATAAATAAAACAATAATTGAAACTACTTATCTGCGAGAAAGGAGATAACAAGAACACACATAGGAATGGAAACTGCTCGTTGTTGAGGGGCCCTCTCAGTAATCAGGGTGGAGTGCTAATCAATCACTGACAGGAACAAGAAAATTTATATGCAGTGAAAATAAAACTTATATTAATATGCAGAACATAGTTTTTTACAGAGCTTTTCTTCTAATGTTGACTAACAGATTACAAACTAGCTAACTTCTACTCTCACTTGGAGGCGAATATATATAATGTTTTCAAGGATAGAGGTTTGACCCTTTCAGTGGTCAACTACTCCTAAAATAGTTGGTCTTAATGGAAAACAAACAGCCACATGACAACGCATAGTCTTCCTCCTCCTATCATGCGCGTCGGTTCTCCTCGTGCATCCTACGACATATAGATTCTTGTGGACGTCGACTTGGATAATGGTGTCGAATGGTTAAAGCAGGGTGGCGAGTCTTCTTAGAGAAAGGAACATCATAGCATCAATGCGTGGGAAAAATATCTTCTGAAAACCATTTCATACTTTAACCACTTAGGAATATGCCGACTAACAGCGTGTGGGCTGATCGGGAGGGTGAATGGCAAGCTGGATATGCTCTATGCATATCTAGCGTGAATGCACCGCTAATGTTAGCTTGTGTAAAGACTCTAATCTACAAAATAAATTCATAGATCATACATATTTCCTATTATAATTCAATTTCTTAATAAAATCATGAAATAATAGAAATAACCCAAGACTTTCATAAATTCCAAATGCGTTCATACCTGGGGTTGAATGGTAGGATGTATGACAAGAAATATGTAAAAAAAGTGACAAAATAAATTCCAAAAGAGTAAATTACAAGTCGAGAATAGTGACAAAACCGCGATCAACACTCCCCCAAACCGAAGAGATGCCAAGTCCCTATGAGCAAAAATGGAGTTAGGAAGAAGGCAGAGCTGCGTCAGCAGCTGCCTTCGACTTAGCTGATGAAACAGGGGACTTAAATTTCAACTTTCTAACCCGTGCTTTTAAAATAGCATGCCTCTCCTGTCGAGAGTCATGTGAAGAAGTAATGGCCTTGTTAAGGTCCTCGATAGTCCTAAATTGAAGACACAATTCCTTATTCTCTTGTCGAAGATCTGCAATTATCTTGGCGTACTCCTCATTGCGACTTGTCCATCGTGCCAATTGTTGAGTTAATTGGTATATAGTTGGCTGATGAGGAGTGGATGGTTCTTTGGGCTTCTTGAATTCTAGGGGTAGATTCAATTCCCTAGATGGTGTCTCAAGATCAATAGAGGGGATTTGTATTTCAACCAGGGATGATTTTAAGGAACCATACTTATTTAAAAGTCTATAAATGTTGGTGAATATTACCAATTCTTAAAACACCAACTATAAAATGATTGGCGATATTTCTCAAAAAATATTTTAATTTCCAAGGATTTTATATCGTTTCTATAATAATTTGGCTATATTTAGGGTGAAATAATTTTACCCCATCAAAATTGGGCGAAATAGGGCTTCAAAAAATGCAAAATGGCGAATCTTTTTTGCGAGAAAAACATGGAAAAATAGCCCACTGGGCTAAAATTCGCCCCTAAAATTATCCCTGATTTCAACGATCATGTCCTGATTAGGTGTAGGGACAGTCTTACAAGCAACATCTTTGAGCAGTTTGGCTGAAACACTAGCCAATGTGAACAAAGATGAATCAATCACATGGTTATCTACTTTGGGATCACTTTTTGGATGACCAGCATGAACAATGGGATGAACTGTGGTCTCAACGATGGGCTGAATAGTGGACTGGATAGACTTTGCCTTCTATTTCCTGGTGCAAGCTCAGGGAAAAGGTAAAAAGTCAGCAGACACGAGTTTGAGGGAGGCAGGTGAACGGGCAGGGGAACTTGCCTCTGGTATATCATCGTCAATGTGGAAAATTTTGCAGCTTTTATTCTCTGTGGAAGGTTTTTAACTGGATTCATAGTTATGATCACGCCTAGGGTGTTTTCGAATATTTAGGTGAGGTTTTAGGAATTTAAACACAAAATTATCCCAATTTTGATTTCTCTCTTTGAGCTATTGCAAGATTAGGAGTTTAATCAAACTATGGTGATACAAACTTCCCCTACGGTTAATTGTGTTCTTTCTAACCTGATTTGACATTTTCTCCAAACTCTTGAAAAAATAAAATGGGAAATTGAGGAGCTGTTGATTAACAAAATGGGCTAATAAGTGAAGATGATAATATTTTAAAACATTAAACTTAGCCTCGCAGGTGATGAGGTAGACAATAATGATTAGAGGGTTGATATACTCTATCTTAATCCACTCTCGGTGAAATCCTTTAGCACCTGCAATGTACTGGTAACCCGACTTAAGAGTGAAATCGTAGGTTGACCGTGGAAGAAACAAATGTTTATTCCATCAAATGCCTTCTCTGGGGAGCTTTGTTGCAACTACAATGGTTTCTTTAGTGACTAGAAAAAGGATATGACCAACCAGATCCATTTTCCCATCAAATCCTTTCACTAAAATCAGCGAAATTTCTTCGTCGGGCCCCTACAGAATATGTAGAAATGGGTTCCATCCTGCGCGGAAGAAAACCTCCCTGCATTCTAAAAATTCAGGCATCTGGAACAAATCTTGGTAGATTTCAGGCTCAAGGTGGTTAGGCATTGTTCACATAGAGGAAAAGCTGCGAGGCTTGTAGAGGATACAGGAAAATGGTGGCTAAACAGCTCTGCGAGAATGAACATGAGCGAGGACGACAGAATGGAATGAATACACAAGGGCGCCAGTTTAAAACGTGATCCATTCGGGTGATTTAATGATCACGGGAAGAGACTTGGCATGTTTAAATGATCATGCCATCATGGAAAATCTTGAATCATGTGTCGTAAAAAAGGATGGATGTGTTAATGAATTCGTAGGGTTTTAGTAGATTCAATCACGTCCAAAGATAAACTTTGGACAGGTTGAATACATTACTCAATCCAATTCCATAAAGATGCATTCAAAATCATAATAACCCAAATTAACAAGATTATAGGTCACTTGATGGTTCCTGCATGTAATTAGGTAAGAGGATAAAGATACTGATAGTGTAATGATAATTGAAAAAGACCATACTATCATATCGCACTCATATAGAGTTTACACGAGATCACATATTCCAAAATCGTAATCAAAATCATAGGTCGAAATTAGTCCTAATAAAATCATAATATGCGTGTAAGCATGTGAATAAGGCTCAATAGTTATGAATATGATGCAACCAATTAAAATAGTTCCCCGTAAAGCCATAAGGATTTGACATTTTAATAGCATGCCTTTATAACGGTATAATTTTCATTCGAGCGTCATTTGACCTTCCATTCGAAACTTCATTCGCACCTTCAAACGAACCTTCATTCGACCCTTCAAACGGACCCTTTTGTTAAAAAATAATCCTTACTAGGTGTGAATACTACTAATTATGCAGTAAAATTTATGGGTTATGACAACATAATATAAATCATCTTTAGTAAACCTCTATTGCATCGTTCCTCACGGATTAAAACAGTCTTCCGTTAATTGCATTTTCCTGAAAAACATCTATACTTTTGTCAAAAATAAACAAAACTTTCTATAAACATTCAGAAAGTAAAAACAATCATTCATAAACTTTCTAAGCTTCCACCCAACCAAATATATGGCATGTCCTCAAGCCATCAAAGAAAACTTGGCCGAGTTGCAAAAAATACAACAAATAGTTCTAAGAATGATGCTATTATTAGTAAGAAAAGAAATACTATCTAATAGAAGGGGATGATTCAGATATATATTTTCATCAAAAATAACAGTGCTAAAGAGGATTATACGAATAACAAGAGTATAATTGATGTGAAAAATTCCATAGGAGTAACAATTAATCCATGCCTCATTTTGAGGATATCTTGTCATCTAAAGAATATTTTAAGTTCACTCTCGAGTTCGCGAGATTTCTATAGATATGGTTCCCATTTCTAGAATAATTATATCATATATATTATTGAAGTAGATGATAGAGTCCCAAGTACAACTTAAAACCATTCTTAAATGACATGATGAATAATTGGCCTAAACATGTATTGTTCTTTTTCGGCTTTGTTTATTTAATCTTTTCTTTTGTTTTATGAACCATGTGCCTAGTAATGCATTAACTAGACCTATTTCACCTGATATTGCCCCACTGCCAGTAGGCTTGTTCAGTACTTCGGTGGGTTTATCTTGGTACCATGAAAGCATAGCCCTGGTGCTAGTGACCTTGTTCAATACCTCGACGGGTTTACTTACACTTACTAGGATTCCTTGTTTAAAGTTATTACTTAGCATGGACCTGCTGCCAGTAAGCCTGTTCAGTACTCCGGTAGGTTTTCTTCGTATAAAAGTTTTTTTTTGACATGTGAAAGCTAGTTGGTACTTAGAGCGAGCTAAGCCTACTAAACACATAATTCAGATTTATAAATGCAAATCTTATAAGTAAAGAAAAGTCTATAATGGCCTAAATTATAAATCATGTCAAAGGATAATAACTTAATTTGTTCTTGGACTACTTAGTCTATCTTCTTCATAGAAAAAAGTAATGTTCCCCACAAGTGAGAATTCCACTTATTCTTGAGTTTTCTCAAAAAACTTTAAGAGACAAGTTGTGATAATGAGTATAGGATGAACGAGTAGTCCTTAAGTGTAAAATAGAACTTTGAATCACATGATGATGAAAATAGGTCTTAAGCAACTGTTTTAATGATAAGTCGAAAATATACATATCTGAATCAATCACCATAAAATCATAAGAAATCAACAAAGCAAGTGGGTAGAAACAATATAGGGAATATTGGAATTTCATTATAACTCCCTATTTTTTTAAAAATAGGCTCAATTATAAGTTCTTAGAGCACTTCCCTTTTTAGGAAACATTTCATTGGTTGGTTAAAGAAAAAAGGCTCTTATAATCAAACTGGAAAACTGCTTGTTAGATGATTCAACATTTTATTCGCAACAAAAACATATACATCAAGAAAAAGTCATATAAATTTGATCAAAATTTAGATAAAGAAAAATAACCTTTTTGTTTTATTTGAAAAAATTCCATAAGCTTATTATACAACCAAATTCCCTGCATAAATATAGTTAGCTTATCAAAAATGAATTTTATTTATTAAAGAAGTAAATATATATTTACATATGTACATAAAAATAGCACAAAATAGTTTAAGAATCAGGAGGAGGTGGAATGACTTCCTCTTCAACCAGCTCCATTTCCTTTTGTTGTAAGACATTCTTCACAAAATCTTGTCTAGAGATTGGTTGATGGTAAATTCTAAGTTTACATCCGTTTACGACAAAGGAAATTTGTGAATCATCAATTGTCTTGATCTCTACTGACCCATTATCAAAGGTTGTAACTACCTCATATGGACCCATCCAATAGGAAGTTAATTTTCCATTGAAATTTGTATACCTTGATTCAAATAGAAATGCCTAATATACAGTATTAAATTGCTTTTGCTTAATAAATTTATCATGCCATTTATTTTGTTGATTTTGTATTAACATTGTCCTTTGGAGTGCATCTTGCCTAATCTCATCTAATTCATTAATTTGTAAGATTTGTTTTTTTTATGCCTCTTCTAAATCCATACGTAATTGCACAACCATACGAAAATTCTTAACTTGGAATTCGATAGGTAAAAGGACTTGTTTCCCATATACTAACTCACACGGTGTATGTCCAGTAGTATTTCTCCAAGTTATTCTATAGGCCCACAAAGCCTTTGGGAGTTTGTCTGCCCAATATATATGATGTAGCTGAATATTTTTGGTTAAGATAGCTTCCAATACCTTATTGGTTGATTCTACCTGGCCATTGGATTTTGGATGGTAAGGTGAGGATTTTCAATGTCGTATACTATATTTCATGGTAAGCTCTTTCATTAATTTAGAGGTGAATTGAGAACCTTGGTCAGTGACGATTTCTCTAGGCACACCAAAGCGAGTGAATATCTCTTCATATATAAATTCTACCATAGATTTCTCTGTAGCTCGAAAAAAAAGCTTTAGCTTCTACCCATTTGGTGACATAATCTGTGCAAACCAAGATATGATTTCTTCTTACGGGACATGGGAGAAATTGGTCCTGCAAAATCAAGAGCCCACTTCTCAAAAGGCTCAATCATGACCTGAGGCTGTATAGGCATCTCATCCAATGACGTAGGTATACCCATTCTTTGGAAACTATCACATCATCTAACATATCTGGAAACATCCTTAAAAATACTTGGCCAGTAATAACCATAATGCAATACTTTGTATGTCACCCGCTTGTTAGAAAAGTGTCCCCCACATGGCCCATCATGGCATGCATGGAGGATTTTTGTCATCTCGTCCTCCCGTACACATATTCTAATAATAAGATATGGGTCGGTCTGAAAGAGGTCATTATCAACACAAGAGTAACTAGAACTCTAGATGACAATTCATCATTTCTCATGAGGAGACAAGTGGATTGGTAACTTCCCAGCTTCAAAATAGTTAGCAATGTCTGCAATGACGTAGGTATACCCATTCTTTGGAAACTATCACATCATCTAACATATCTGGAAACATCCTTAAAAATACTTGGCCAGTAATAACCATAATTCAATACTTTGTATGTCACCCGCTTGTTAGAAAAGTGTCCCCCACATGGCCCATCATGGCATGCATGGAGGATTTCTGTCATCTCATCCTCCCATACACATCTTCTAATAATAAGATATGGTTCGGTCCGGAAGAGGTCATTATCAACACAAAATTAACTAGAACTCTAGAT
The DNA here is from genome assembly GCA_001517045.1 of Pseudotsuga menziesii. Classification (NCBI taxonomy): domain Eukaryota; kingdom Viridiplantae; phylum Streptophyta; class Pinopsida; order Pinales; family Pinaceae; genus Pseudotsuga; species Pseudotsuga menziesii. The sequence continues at coordinate 2,232 of LPNX010747623.1, read as the reverse complement.
GACAATTCAACATTTCTCATGAGGAGACAAGTGAATTGGTAACTTCCCAGCTTCAAAATAGTTAGCAATGTCTGCAAACCAAGGGGTTTGAACAGACATAGCAAATAGATGTTCATCAGGGAAAGTATCATCAACTGATTTAGCACCATCATCATGTTGAATACGAGAGAGAGAATATGCTACCAAATTTTCTCTACCAGGTCAATTGACTACAGTGATATTAAATTCTTGTAAAAGAAGAAGCCATCGGGTCACTCTACCATTGGTAGTTGGTTTATTCATAAAAAATCCAATGTCAGAATGGTCCATATGCACAAAAAATTCATATCCTGTGATGTAATGATGGAACTTATCAATAGAGTAGACAACTGCCAGAAACTCCTTTTCAGCAACAGTGTCATTTAGTTTGGCAGGTGTCATATTTTTGCTAATAAAATATATGGCAGAAGATGCTTGGCCCTCTTTCTAACCAAGAACTCCTCCTATGGCTATGTCAGAAGCATCGGTAGATATATGAAAGGAAGGGACCAATCATGACCCCTTAGTATTGGTGCCACTCATAGTTTATCTTTTAATACCCCAAAAGCACTTTGACATGATTCAGTCCATTGGAACTCTATATCCTTCATAATCAGTTTAAACAATGGTGCATCTATATTAGTGAAATTTTCAATAAAACGATGATAGTAACCCGCATGACCAAGAAATATTCTTACCTCCTTTTGATTTTTTGGAGAGGGGAGACCAACAATTACTTCTATCTTAGCAAGGTCTACCTTGATCCCTTGTGAGGAAACATGATGCCCCAAAACTATGCCTTCTATTAATAACATTTTACATTTTTCATGACTTAGGGCTATATTTGTTTCCTAACATCAGATTAATACTTTTTCAATATTATCGAGGGCTTGTTGAAAGGTATAGGATGTAAAATCATCCATATACACCTCTACACATTCGTGTATAAGATCACCAAAAATTCCTAAAACTGCACGCTGAAAAGTGGCAGGTGCATTACATAAGCCAAATGGAAAAACTCTATAGGCATATGTCCCCCAAGGACATGAAAAAGTGGTCTTATATTGGTCCTCAATGCTATCAAAATCTGATTGTATCCACTATATCCATTGAGAAAAGAAAAATATTGTTTGTCGGACAAGGTATCTAGCACTTGGTCAATGAAGGGAAAAGGAAAGTAGTCCTTAAGCATGGATTTATTCAGTTCTATGAAGTCAACACAAATACACCATTTCCTTGTGACTTTCTTTGGGAATACCACTAGAGGAGATACCCATTTACTATCTAAAATTGGGTAAATGAAACCAACATTAAGGATATTTTGTAACTCTTCTTTAACTATGTCTTTCAAAGCAGGGTTCATCCTCCTTTGAGGCTGCCTTATAAGGGATATACTGGAATCCATGTAAATATGGTGAACATAAGTGTCAGTATGTATACCTTTCATGTCATTGTATTCCCATGCAAATGCTCTAGATTGGCTTTTAAGGACCTTAAGCAATTGTTCCTGTTGACTCTCGTTTAACCCTGCATTTATGTGTAAAACTTTTCTAGGGCTAACCTCACAAGGCATGGTATAAGACCCTATAATCTATTCAATTGAAAAGACACATGGTGTATTCAGGAATGTTGAGAGGGCCATATTTTCTTGAAACTCATCCCCAAAATTTTTATCAAGTTGAGCAAAATACTGAGGAAAATCTATATAAGTTGTTGAAGAGACAAATTGGTTTAACACATTCTCAGTAGTCTGCTCTTGAAGTGCCTAGGAGTAGTCACTAGGAAAGAAGAGATATTCAATATTTTCGTCCCCAAAGGGGAAATCTAACCACCACAAGGTTTCAGTTACAGGTTGTGTTGGGAGGTATAAATCCATTTTTTGTGTCGACAACCCATTATAAATGGTCATTTCCCCGTTCCTACATCTTATGAAGGCGTTGGCGGTAGCCAACCATGGTCTTCCCAGTATAATAGGATGTCATTTACAATGATCCTTTGATTATAATACCATGAAATCAATAGGATATTTCCATGAGGCTACTGATACAACAATGTCATCTAGAACCCCAACATTTTTTACCGTAGTATGGTTTGCTAACTCCAGAATTGACGGGGGCGATCGGAGAAATTGTCCCAAATGTAAAACTTCTAAGACTGCAGTGGTCATCATATTAATAGCTGATCCTAAATCAATAAGTGTATTGTCTATGGCAG
>LPNX010747570.1:41075-108666 GCA_001517045.1 Pseudotsuga menziesii | reverse complement strand
TATATATATGTTTTGAAAAGGAATAAAGAGAATACTGATCCAATAGAAATCAAATTCTATCAAAAGATTACGAGTTCATTGTGTCATGAACAAACTGAAGTTGGAGAAAACTTCCCTATAGTCTATACATGGAGAAACAACTGATAAAGAGCCTCTTCAATTATAATTCAGAACCTCCCTTCAAATCTCACTAAGGGAGCAAGCACATAAATTTTTATAACACAATTTTCTCAAATTCTGAGTATTCTCCATTTTGTCATAAAAATATTACAAACATTAAACTAAATTAAAAGAACAAAAATTGTTCATCTCTTTGGAGAAATATCCCCCCCCCCCCTCTACTAGACCTCTGAGGTCTAATTTATACATGAAGAAGACAGTGGGGAAGGATAGAACCAAATACGCAAAACTATGGTTTGTTCAATAAGTTTTCACAAAATCGGACGCAACCTAGAAAAAATGTGTTCAAAGAACCTCAAATATCTCCCATATCCTTTGTTTGTTTAGGAAACTGCTAGCCTCTAAGCTAAATCACCCAATTTTGGAAGTGGGTTTTCAACCGTTTGGCAAGAATCTTCTTATTTTATCCAAACTCCTCCACACAAAAATGTCTCTTCCCACTGGTGCACAGGTCTATTTTTTCCTCGCAATCCCATCTAGCAAATTCACCTTAGCTTTGTTTGGTTTGTTGAGTTGTATTATAAATAATTTCATCCTTCAAAATCATAACACATCTACTTTTAAACCTGCAAGAAAAGAAAATCCTGATTTAACGAATATATAATGAAATGGAAAACCCAAAATAAAAATGAAAAACTTTTATTTAATCACTAAATTTTTCTTCTTCCTTCACAAAATAGACCTAATGTTGAACAATCTATATGATGTATATGATTTAGAATATCCTTCCACCCAATAGGAAGTATTAATTCATTTCAACAATTCACTACTCTCAATTCATTGTTTAACTATCAAGATTGTTATTGTGACAAGAAGAAATTCAATAGTAAGTACATCATATATTGAAGGGTAAAATAATAAGAAGATAAGAGTTCCCCCTATTTATTCTAATTTTGATGGAAATATATGATCTGGAGGATTATTCATCTTCAAGTTACACTGATCCAATATGGTACAATAGTAGTTAATCTATGGTTTTAACTCATATGCTAGCCATTATATGCACATGACGCGCAGATTATCGCATGCCGCGCAGCTTATCGCATGCCGTGCAGTTATGTAGGGGCCGCACAGTTGTGCACCGTCAAGTGAGCATCGAATGGTTCGTGGAGGTTAGGCATATGCCACGACATTTGTATGCTGTGACAGCAGATCGGGCATTACAGGAAATTTCAACTCAAAATGGGCCTTTTAACTTTTATTCAAATTCCATGTCATCATGTGTTAGCCAATGAAATTGCTTTAAATTTGAAATACCGTATAGGTCTTAAACACTTTTTAATATAAATTTGGGGATAGGTATCATAAAAAAAACTACTTTTTTTGTTTGTATTTTTGACATATCTCCCTGTGTTTTTACTCAAATTTCAATCGGGAGAGCTCGTTGGATGCGGAATTAAATTCTGCATCCAATGACTACCCACTCGGCATACTTTTGATGGACCCTGCTACCCCAAAAACAAGAAATACCTGAAAAATGGAATGATGACATCATCATTCCATTTTTTCAGGTATTTCTTATTTTTGGGGTAGCGAGGACCGTCAAAAATATGCCGAGTGGGTACTTGTTGGATGCAGAATTTAATTCCAAATCCAAAGAGCTCTCCCGATCAAAATTTGAGTAGAAAAAAAGGGAGACATGTCAAAAATACAAACAAAAAAGTAGTTTTTTTCTTTTCTTCCTCCAAAATTAATAAATATTATTTTATTATTTTAACTATTATTTTATTAATTCATTTTAGGAGGCCCATTTTGAGTTGAAATTTCCTCTAATGTATATGGCAAAGTCCTTATATGCCGTGACTTTTGTATGCTTCGACAGCGGATCGGGTTTATGGCGAAGTCCTTATATGCCACGACATTTATATGTTGCGAAGTTGATGGTGACATCAAATGGTTACGTTACTTGTGGCATAGCCGCGTGGAGGTCGTTGCAACGTGTTGTAAGGTAGCGTATGAGCGTGCAGTTGGTTGAAATGTTTCGGGGATTTGAAACGTCGTGGTAACATAACGCTTGGGTCGTGACTTGGCGGGATTGCACGGTTCAGTTAGCATATGGTTGTAACAATAATAAAGAAGATAATAACTGTGGTCTGTTACTCATCCTCTCGCTAAACTCTTAAATAGAGGACGCTCACCACATTTCAAGAAAAAAAAATGTAGAGTGTTTTAGAACATAGAGAGCTTCGCTTTTCTGCTATGAGAAGCTTGGGGAGTTACTGTGAAGGCGCAAATGTTGTTTCTTTTGAAGTCAACATTCTCTGTTATATTTTAGCTTTCTTTGCTAATTGTAATTTCCAGAAGAGAGATCTTAAAGACTTTGTACAACATTCTGTTTACAGTTGCTGAAGTTGATTCCAGAACCATTTTTGTACCATCTTAAAGAGATTAATTGGATCAGTACCCATTGGAGAGGGACCCGGATATGTAGCCCAGTGGAGGGGGTGAACTCCGTTATCAACTTATTTTTTGTGGCTCTCTGATTCTGTGTTTGTTTTTCCCACGTCTGTTTATCAGTTTTGCTTTTCATTTATGTTTTAAGCATTTAATTTATGTTAATGCTAGTTTATGAATTAGGCAAACTGGAAAACGCATTCTTTATATAAACTTTTAATGCACTCAAGTTGAGTTCTGACGGATCATGTTATGGTATCAGAGCAGGTTAACTGCTTGTGCAAGTTTGTGAATGCTTACCAGGTCCAGGTTAAAGCTTGGTGAAGGAGACTTAATCGAAGGAGATCCTGAGATTGGATCGAGGAGAACATTCTCAAGAACCATGTCTTCTCCACGAGGGGAAGAAGAAGGACATACAGAACGGGAAAAACCTGTTATGTCAGAAACTGAGTTTTTGGAGGCTTTTATGAGCATGAAAGCCATGATGGAAATTCTACTCGATGAGCGAGCAAAAATGAAGAAGAAAGAAGAAGGATCTTCATCCAGAGATGCAGAAGTGAAGAAGGAAGAAAAGGGTAAAGGAGTAGGAGGTGATGGTTATCCTCCTGAAACTAATCAAACTTTAGCTTCTTCTCATACTTCTCATTCGAATAATGCAAGTCCTAATATGCCTTATTTCAAATTGGATGTTAAATTTGAATTGCCAATTTATAATGGAGATTTAGATGCTGAAAAGTTAGACAATTGGATCAAGCAGCTTCAAGTATATTGCAGGATGCAGGGCACTAATGATGACCCTTCCAGGATTCAATTGGCCACTTTGAGAATGAGTGGTATGGCTCTTACTTGGTGGGAGAGCAAGATTCAGCAAGATCTTCGAAAGAATGGTAAAATTATTTCAGTTTGGAATGAATTCATTGAAGTATTAAGGAAGCAATTTTATCCTTTAGGCCATATTCAGCAATTAACTATGAGTTGGAAAATGTTTAGACAAGCTAAAGGACAAAGCATTCAAGATTATACTCTTGAATTCAGGAAGAGGGCTATTGCATTGAATGTTTCATTAGATACACAGGAAACTCTTCTTAAGTACATTGGTGGCATGCATTCTTATTTGAAGCATACTTTGTTGATGTTTAACCCCAGTAATTTGGATGATGTATGTGTTCAAGATACACATTTAGAAGCCAAGGGTAAGCATGCTAATGATGCTTTTGTGAAGAAATCCTTTAAATTTGACAGCAAGTCGAAAGGTAAAGATCAAGGGAAAAAGAATATGGCTACTGTTAAGAAAGAGGGTGAAAATCCTACATGTTCGCATTGTCAGAAGGGACATGATGTCTCTAAGTGTTAGAAACTTCATTCGGAGTTAAGGCCAAAGAAGTACGGATGAAACAAAGATAAAGGCAAAGCAAAAGCTACTGCAACAGTTATTCAAGACTTGGGATCCGACTCAGGTGATGAAACAAAGGTTACAGCTGTCGGAATCCAGGGTAAGAATAAAAGTTTCTCACTTCCCATTGATGCAAAATCAAGTTCTAGTGCAAGTACAAATCTGTCATCTACTTCTAAGCAAAATGATAAAAATAGAAGTGCATTGTTTCATGTTCGTGTCATTACAAATCACACAAAGATTGATACATTGTTTGATAGTGGTTCACAAGTAAATATCATATCAAAAGAAGTGGTTAAGAAATTGCATTTAGTTACTATGCCTCATGAAAAACCCTATCCTCTTGGTTGGGTTACTAATGATACACGATTGCAAGTTACAAAGAAATGTGTTTTGAAATTTGCAATCACTGAAAAGTTTATGGATGAGGTAGAACTAGATGTAGTACCACTTGACATTTGTGGAATAGTACTTGGGAGTCCATATTTGTATGACCGGAAAGCAGTCTTTTATAGGGAGCAGAATAAGTATCATCTTTTTAAAGATGGTGTGGAATATATTGTACGAGCACATAAAATAAGAACAAACCTAGCAATAGTTTCTGCAGGACAAATGAAGAGGCTGGTAAATGCTAGTAAGAATTCTGTGTTAATGATGGTTAAGATGAAAAATGATGAGATCTCTAAATATTTTGAGGGATGTGATCCTAAACATAAATCTGAACTGATTGAAATCATTTCTGAGTATGATAATTTGTTTCAATATCCGAAGGGGTTACCACCAAAGAGAGAAATTCAGCATGAGATACATTTGTAGCAGGATGTGCCAATCCCAAACATAGCCATGTACCGAATGTTTTTAATGCAGAACGAGGAAATCAAGAAGCAGGTTCAGGAGCTGATTGAGAAAGGGGGCATCCGGCCAAGTACTTCTCCTTGTGGCTCTCCTATAGTATTGGTTCCGAAGAAGGATGGGTCTTGGAGGATGTGCATTGACTATAGGGCCCTTAACAAAATCACCATTAAAAATAGGTATCCTCTTCCCTGCATTGATGATTTGCTTGATCAGTTGAAACATGCAACTTACTTTACAAAATTGGATCTACGTAGTGGGTATCATCAAATCTGGGTTGCTGAAAATGATGCCTGGAAAACAGCGTTTAAAACAAAATAGGGTTTGTATGAATGGCTTGTGATGCCTTTCGGACTCCGTAACACACCTGCTACTTTCATGCGGGTCATGACTGATGTCTTTCGTCCATTCATTGATGATTTTTTAATTGTATATCTGGATGATATCCTAGTGTTTAGCAAAACCTGGGAAGAGCATATTGTACATGTGAAGAAAGTTTTAGATATACTAAGGAAGGAGAAGCTTTCTGTAAAAATGTCTAAATGTGAGTTTGCTAAAACTTATTTAGTATATCTGGGCCATATTATTGGTGGAGGCCACCTACGAGTGGACCCATCCAAGGTTGTTGTCGTTGTAAATTGGCCACGGCCTAACACCGTTACTGAAATCAGAAGTTTTCTGGGTGCGGTTCAGTATTGGAGGAAATTCATTTCTGGGTTTTCCTCCATTGCTGCGCCATTACATGCATTGACAAGCATCAAAGAGATTTTCCAGTGGGGAGGCAAGCATCAGAGAGCCTTCAACACTTTGAAGGAAAGGATTAGCACAGCCCCAGTTCTAACGTTGCCATATTTGCAGCAGCCATTTGAGATCGAAACCAATGCCAGTAGGTTTTCCATGGGAGCCGTTTTGATGCATGGAAGGAAGCCAGTCTGTTACCATTCAGAAACATTCTCTATTGTGGTAAGTAACTATTGGACTTATGACAAATAATTGTATGCTTTAGTACAAAGCGTGAAGAAGTGGAAACATTATATAATGGGCAAAGAAACAGTCATACATACTGATCATCAACCACTTCAATATTTACAATCTCAAACTAAAGTATAGCAAAGTAGGCATCTAAGATGGATGGGATTCTTACAACAGTTTCATCTCATAATTAAGTACAAAAAGGGAATCCATAATAAGGTAGCAGACATGTTATCGAGGCCACCTACGAATGCTTCAATCATTCTTCAAAACAGTTCATTAACACATGAAAGTTATATTGAAAAGTATGCAGAAGATAAATATTTTAAGAAAGTATATGCATCACTAATACATGGTAAACAGGAAGAGAACTATTATGTGCATAATCAACTCTTGTATCATCTCAGTAAACTCTGTATTCCAGAGAAAGAGAGAGTGCATGTGATTCGAGAAGCACATAGTTCATTGATTGCAGGACATTTTGGTGTAAGTAAAACATTGTTTGTATTGCAGAATCACTGTTATTGGCCTCAGATGCAAGAAACTGTAGCTAAATATATACGAGGATGTGTTATGTGTGCAACAAGTAAGCCTAGAAATAGGAAATTGGGTTTGTACACACCTCTTCCAGTTTCTTCTCGTCCCTGGGAAATCATTTCTATGGACTTTGTAGGAGGACTACCTATGTCTAGAAAAGGGCATGATTACCTATATGTTGTTGTGGACAGATTCAACAAAATGTGTATCTTAATGCCATGTAACAAACAGATCACTGCTGAACAAAAAACTCATCTATTATTTCAAAATGTTTGGGTACATTTTGGGCTACCCATGTCTATTATATCTAATTGGGATTCCCAGTTCTTGGGAGAATTCTGGTCAACTTTATGGGAGCTTATGGATACCAAACTTAAGAAAAGTACAACTTTTCATCCACAGACCAATGGGCAAACAGAGGTAGTAAACAGAACAGTGGTTCAGCTACTCAGAGGATATTGCAGTAAACATCCTAAACTTTGGGATGAGCAGTTGCAGTATATACAGCATGCTTACAATCATGCAGTTCATTCTTCCACGAAAAGATCTCCTTTTGAAACTTGTTTTGGTTATCTGCCAAAAACACCAATGGACTTCTCTTTTGGAAAAGATGCAGTGGATGGACATCATGATGCAGATAAAGCTCTAAGGTTCATTCAGAGAATCCAAGCGGTGCAGCAGGAAATTTTGGAACAGTTGGAGAAGAGTCAGGCGAAGTACAAAGCCAGGCATGACAAGCATCGAGTTGATCATCAATTCTAGGTTGGTGACAGATTTTGGTTACATATCACCAAAGAAAGAATGAAAGGTGAAGGTAAAAATCTTAAGCCTATCAGGTATGGTCCTTTTGAGATCTTGGAAAATATCGGTACTAATGCTTTTCGCTTGAATTTACCTCCATACATGCAAATTTATTCAGTTGTCAATGTTGAGAATCTTAAACTGTATGAGCCTACTATGATCATGGATGAGGACACTAACATACAAATTCCTTCAATTGATGATATGGCACCTAAATACATGAAAGAGTTGCAAGATGATGTTATTCTTGAAAAAAATGTAAGGACTTCACGAAGGGGGAATGTTGAGTACCTTCGAGTGGGGCTTAAAGGCATAAATCCTAGCAAGGCAAGATGGATGGAGATTGGAAAAGTGAGGGAGCTGTACCCTCACTTACTTTTCGAATAATTCAAGATTTTTGTGGTCCAAAAGTTCTCCAATGGGGAGGAATGATCCAGAGGATTATTCATCTTCAAGTTACACTGATCCAATATGGTACAATAGTAGTTAATCTATGGTTTTAACTCATATGCTATCCATTATATGCACATGTCATGCATATTATCGCATGCCGCGCAGCTTATCGCATGTCACGCAGCTTATCGCATGTCGCGCAGCTTATCGCATGTCGCGTAGCTTATCGCATGCTACGCAGCTTATCGTATGCCACGCAGTTATGTAGGGGCCGCTCAGTTGTGCACTGTCAAGTGAGCATCGAATGGTTCGTGGAGGTTAGGCATATGCCGCGACATTTGTATGTTGCGACAGCAGATCAGGTATATGGTGAAGTCCTTATATGCCGCGACTTTTGTATGCTGTGACAGCGGATCAGGTATATGGCGAAGTCCTGATAAGCCACGACATTTATATAATACAAAGTTGATGGTGAAATCAAACGGTTACGTTACATGTGGCATAGCTCCGTGGCGGTCATTGCAACGTGTTGTAAGGTAGCATATGAGCGTGGAGTTGGTTGCAACGTTTTGGGGATCTGAAACGTCGTGGTAACATAACGCTTGGGCTGTGACTTGGTGGGATTGCATGGTTTAGTTAGCATATGGTTGTAACAATAATAAAGAAGATAACAGTTGTGGTCCGTTACTCATCCTCTCGCTAAACGCTTAAATAGAGGACGCTGGCCAGATTTCAAGAAGAAAAAAAAAGCAGAGTGTTTTAGAACACAGAGAGATTCACTTTTCTACTATGAGAAGCTTGGGGAGTTACTGTGAAGGCACAGATGCTGTTTCTTTTGAAGTCTACATTCTCTGTTATATTTTAGCTTTCTTTGCTAATTGTAATTTCCAGAAGAGAGGTCTTAAAGACTTTGTACAGCATTCTGTTTACAGTTGCTGAAGTTGATTCCAGAACCATATTTGTACCATCTTAAAGAGATTAATTGGATTGGTACCCATTGGAGAGGGACCGGGAGACGTAGCCCAGTGGAGGGGGTGAACTCCGTTATCAAATTCTATTTTGTGGCTCTCTGATTCTGTGTTTGTTTTTCCCACGTCTGTTTATCAGTTTTTCTTTTCATTTCTGTTTTAAGCATTTAATTTCTGTTAATGCTGGTTTATGAATTAGGCAAACTGGAAAACGCATTCTTTATATAAAATTTTAATGCACTCAAGTTAAGGTCCGACGGATCAATATATCAACGATCTTTGAGTGATACAATAATTTTGGCGAGCATATCTAGGAGTAATCTATTATTACGGTTTCGTGAGAGTATAGGTTGTTGAATAAAATCATTGAAAAATATCTATATGATAGTTCGACTTGTTTTTTCACAAACAATTGGTCGATATTGCGTTCAATGAGCTATTACTTAAAGGCTCCGTGACAAATCGATATCCCAATCTTGAATCAATTTCAAATTCCCAATAGACACAATTTAGTTTTTAGCTCACTAGCTTGGATTGTTAAATACATGGTCACCTTTAGATTCTCAATGTGTAACCCACTCAAATTTTTATCTTAGATAATTATAAAGTGTGGTAATAACTCTTACGCAACATGAGAATATAAGTTAACTTATATAATAAAATAGATTTATAAAAGTAATCCTCATTTGTAAAAAGTTCTAAAATTTAAAACGTTGACTTGTTAATGTAATCTAATGTAAAAACATCATTCAAAATAATAAAGTCAAGAATTTATTTAAGTCAAATTTTTTTAATCGAATCAATGTTGTACCCAAACAAATAGAATTAATACCAACAAAATAAATATAATGATATTTTGCTCACTTGGGAAAGTAACCAATCATCTTAAATGTTTAAAGAATATCGTATAAAGGTGTGGACCAAATATAAATAAGCTTTTAATTAATTTTTTTTATTTTCGATGGAATTATGAAATGACACAAAAGAAAAATTATTGAGAAAAGTTTAAAAGCTTAGAAAATACGATGAATCAGCTAAAACCATAATTAGAGATATGATTCCATTTTTCTAGATAAACTCTTTTCAGGACGCAATTAAGAACCTTTAAAATAAGTAACCACTTAAATAAAACCAACCCACCAAGATTCCCACTTACTCATCGATAAAGTGAAAGTCAAGGATTTGACAAAGTTTTCAAAAAATGACATCAATCCAATTCTTGCAAATTAAGGTATAAAATTGATTCATAAAAGTTCCAATAAGAAGAAATGATCATTGTTCAACATCCCAAAGGGATAAAAAGTCAAATGGCAAAGATCACCCAACTTATACATTCCTTATGAGAGCAAGCAACATAGAAGTAAAGGATGTAGAGAAAGATCCCTTTAATTTCACTCTCAAGTCAAACAAGAAAACCTAAAGGAAACCAAAATGAAACTTATATAAAAAATTTACATGGGGGGCCTTTAGGTTTTACAAAATGAAGAGGGAGCTGTTGGAGGTGCGAGGACGTACAAAACCTTATAATTAATTAAAAAGTTTAAACTAAACTATATAAACTTTATGATTAAACTACATCTACTTATTTATTTAGAGAGACACTAATATGGGAGTAAATAATTGATTTTTGATATTCACATTCTATATATTTAGATAAGTTGGTGGTAAGTATTTACTTGTTTGGGTAATATAGAAAATAAATAGTTAAATTGTCTTATTTATAAATTAATCATTATTTGTAAATTTGTAATATATATTGTAAAACTTTGTAATTAATTTTGATTGTTTGAATACTATAAAAAACAAATAATTGAATTGGATTATTTACAAAATAAATATTAAAAAGTTCATTTAATTATAGTGCAAACTTTTATAACTAAAATTTTCTTGGATATGTCAACATGGAAAAGAATTATAATAAGTTTGTTTGTTTCTTTGTTTGTTTGTTTTTGGGGAACATGTTGGGGATGTCCTACAAACTTCTCCTTTGAGATAATCTTGGCCAAAATTTGAGGATTTGGGATTTGTGGATGCTGATAGAATTTTATAGGAACTGTTCATTAATGCTTTGCATGACTTTGGGGATGTCCTACAAACTTCTCCTTTGAGATAATATTGGCCAAAATTTGAGGATATGGGATTTGTGGATGCTGATAGAATTTTATAGGAAATGTTCATTAATGCTTTGCATGACTATCATATCTAATGAGTAGACAAAGAGAATAATTTGATTTGGACTAGGAATTTTGCAGGTGGTTTCTATACTCCTAGTTTTGGTTAGTAGGGCCATTTGTGAAGAATAAGATATACTTGAGGCTTCTTGGTGGACCTTGGAGATTTAAAAAATCAAAATTAATTTGAAGTCCAAGTTTTTTATGTGGTTGGCTCTTTCATATAAGGTACTCATGTGGGATAATCTAATCTGGAAATATGGTTTTGGACCAGACATATGCCCTCTTTGCAAAGCTAACAGTGATAATATAAACCATTTGTTTATTCAATATTCTTACATCTCCAAAATGTGGTTTTGTACCACACAGGTAAAATTTATTCATTTTATTTGAAATGGTTTGGGGATACAAGAGGCCTTATAGGATTGGATAAACAATGAGGCATATAAAGATGTTTTTGATCTACCTGCCCTTATGATCCGGGGGGGCTTGGATGGCTAGAAAGAAAGCCATTTTTTAATTATATTTACATTGATCAAGACGTATATGCTTCTAAAATTATGGTGATTCTTATTCATTTTCCTCAAGATGATGGTCCTCTAAAGGTGAGAAGGATTGTTGAGGATATTATAGACAAATCTAGTTGTTGGTCATATTATGATGGTGCTTCACAAGGCTTGCTTGGTACGGGTGGTGAATGGGGTATTATACATGTATTTGATTCACATTGGATAATTTTTTTTGTAGGCATGGGGAGGAGCAGAAATAATCATGTTGAGATGATGGCATTAAAATTAGTCATGATTTTAGCTCATTCCAAAGGGGTTTCAGAAACTATGGGATTTTGGGGATCCAAATCTAGTTGTTGAATGGATGAAGTTGAAGAGGCCTCCAAACAATATTTTATTGAAGCCTTTATATGAATAATTTTATAGAATTGCAGGTATTTTCTAGGAAATAAGCTTTCAACACATCTACAGAGAAATAAATACAATAGTAGATCAACTATCCAAGCATGGTTTAGGTGGGTGATGGCATTTGGCATCAATGGGAGAAATAAAATGATACAATTATTGAGCATGATTCAGGTCCCCATCTTAGATGAACAATAAACTACATGAAAAGAACATTCATGTATCTATGAGTCAAAAAGTACAGTTCCAACAACATCTTTGGTGACAATACACAACAATTATATATGGTTTTTATCATAGATTCCTTTAAATACATATAGTACAAGCTATGTACAATATGGTTCAAAATTTTCTATTTTTTACCATTTGTTTTTATAATGGATTAATGATCTATAGCAGATCCATTTTGTTTGAATAATTTTTTGTAATGCACTATATGACCAGTCAACAAGGTGTTTCATTTTACATATAATGAATTGTGAATTTTTTTCCTGTGGAAAAAAACAACAACACTTTATTAGAGATCCCAACATACAATACACCATTTATCTTAACATATGTGCTGGCATATGGAATTTTTAATAATATTAACAACACTTTAACATCACATAATACAATAAGTATAACATGTGGTGCTAGAAAATGGATTTTAGTATTGTCAATATTCACATGTAAAGGTTTTGAGTTGTAATCTTGCTTCATAAGAAAACACATGTATAAGTTATTGGTTTTGAGGAAAAACATGTAATCTCAATTTTATGGATTGCTACAATAATAACTTTCCTAAATTTTTAACTCATCATAACTAGGGCGATTTAGGAGTGCTTATTTTAAATCTTTTTGATATGTTAAAATTGATCTTGAGTTTGGTCAAAAATTTGTAAAAAAATATTAGAAACACATATATTATCTATGGAAATATCATAATCTGGTTTCCATGAAGTATTTGAGAATGCTCAATTTATTCATAGTTTTAAAGTCCAAAACATAAAATAAATACACTACTGCTATAAATATTTTTTATTTTTATAACTAGCAATTGCACCTTGGGGTGCACTAAAAGAACATCGTATTGAAGGGGACGGTGAGTGATGAAAAATGCGGAGGAAAATAAAGCTATTGGAAGGAGAACCAAAAACTAAAAGTGAAAACATGATAATTTGATACAATATTCTGAAAACATTAGATTATTCACATTATTGGCGATTATAGTTTGGCATTCCAAAACTAAACAAGAAAATCAGAAACATAATTGTCGTTGCAATCATATGGATTTTTTGAATGAAGTATCATCCTTAAAATGATGTGGAAGCTAATGTATCGAGTTGCAGTGAAAACAAAAATAAAACAACCAGTAATCCAGAGAAATGAATTTAAAATATATGTTTAAATGAATATTTAGCAACAACTGAGAATCTAAACAATCGACTTTTGCAGAGAAGATTCTTCCATAGGTTGTTCTTCCATGAAAAATTCAACTCCCAAAATCTTGGATTTGGAAAATTGTAAAACTAATATTGAATGAATTGAATTTGAATTCCCACTTTATGGCTAAATGATTTTTTGGAGTGGCATTCACGATTGGACTGTTAGGCAACGAATTCTATGTTCTTGAATGGATATATTTACTTTCTCAAGCATTGGTTAAGGGAGATTCTATCTCAAAATATGGGCCAATTATAACAAATTTTGGGGTAGCATGTGGTCCATTACTAATAGTGAAACTAGAGTTCGTCACTAGCAATTTTGTTCCTAGAGGTTGTCTTTGCATTTGTGTGGAAGAAAATGCCATTATTACAATCCAATGGACGCTTGGAAGATAAATCAAGAAATCAAAGAGATTGAACAAGATTCTAGATGAGTCTGAAGGTCTCTAGAAATCATTTTCATTTGAGAAGTGTGAAAATTATTAAGGGTTTGTTTGCTAATTATCAAGTTTCAATATCTAGGCCTTGCAACTGGATAAATTTTTTCTTTAAGCATATTGATATGTAAAAATTGTTGTTGAATGATATTTTTATTTTGGTGAATGATTTATTCTTCATACTTTGAAACTACTCACTATAATATTTTACCTGAGAAAATATCTTGGGCACTCTCTTGAAATAGAAAATGTTGCAGGTGTAATTTCAACCTCTACTAAAACTGTCATCTGATACCAAGAAAGAAAAAAGGGTGATGAAGGAGGTGATACTAAAGTTGATAAGCCTTTTCTTGACATGTAGCAATTTGTGGAATAATTGGCATCTGGTGATAGTAAGATATTAAGGCACTTTGTTGATTCATTCGCTTTGAAATGGAGTTCAATCCCAATATGGGTTGAAGCCAAGTATGTCCTCTAGATGCTTGGAATCATGGATGCACTCATACCAGGGGGATTATGCTTATAATTGTATCATTGTTACGAACTATTGTGGAATATTTTGAACTTCTTACTTGGGATTTGGGAAAGGGGGGTCCTAAACACAATGACAACTCTCATGAGGTTAGATTGATATAGGAATCATTGACAATAGATGTGATTAAATATTTCATTTTTTATATGCTCTAATCTCTCGGCAAATTAGAGACATATCAATTACATTTCCATGAATCCAGTGTTGGATTCAAGATACATCTGGAATATCCAACTTGTCCTATTTCTTAGGTAAATAAATGTCTAGATATAAGCCCCCAATATGAGTTCAATGAAATTCACATGGATTCCCAATTAAGAATGCACCAAATATTGAATGCATCATCATCTGGAAATATCCACAAGACATACAAATAACCCATTTTATTCAAGTTCCTCCTATATTCTCATGCAATCTCCTTCCATGGAAAAAAAAAAAAACCCCTGTGCTCCAAGTTCTTCCTTCTTTCACATGCATCTCCCTGAATTAATTTTAGGCGAGGTCGGTTTTAGTTGACAATTTGGGGGTATAGATGTATTACCCCATGCTCTATTATTCCAACAAAATTAGGATAAGTTATTGTTGTAACATTTGAATCCATATAGACTATATCCATACATCAATATTTGTTTCCATGCACAAGATTTGATCTCCCCACCACCTATACTATGATATTTACCCCTAGTGATTAATTCATGTCATTATTGGAATCCATTATCCACTCATGTTCCTCAATCTTATATTTTAGGAGTTCATGCGCTCTCATGCATGGATTTAGGAGTATATGAGTCAATTCCCTATAATTAAGGTTCTTTGTTTCAAGTATCACCTAGTTAACTCACTCTCTTTCTTTGATTTCATGAGATTGAGTTATCATAATCTAATTTACAACTATAAGTCATATCATGTGCCTCCCTCTCCCTATTTTTTATCCCTAGTGTATGGGCAGCGTGGAGAAGATGGAAAAAGGCTAAATTAGGTTTATTAATTAATTATGTTTATTTATGCAAATAAGAAAGATCCTCATTATATAAGAGGACGCTCCCTAATAAAAAAGGTCTTATTTGTTTTTTTGCTAAAACACATCTCTCTCTCTCTGCATTTCCCTTTTTGCTTATTTGTCTTGTTTTTAGGGTTTAGCGTGAAGCAGCCAGAGAGCCTCATTCATGGAAGCCTCTGGTATTTCAATCTATCCGTGATATCCTCCCATACAGAGAGCTAGCCTTCCCCATAAGGTCTCTCTCTCACTGGAGGTTTTCTTCATCTTGTTGAAATTTGCTGAGCAAGAAGGAGCAGGCCAAACTGATGCTACGCTCTTGCTGAAATATTCCAACTTCATGGGAAAATGATCATATCTCCTCCTTCATCACGTTGCACTGTCAGCACCTCCTCACATCAAGGGAATGCGTAGCTACACCTCCTGCACACTCCCTTTCACCTCTATACATCTCCCAGAGTTGAGCATTGTCTTCAGCTGGAATAGTGCAAGTTTATCTTGCGCTTCATTGATTGCACCCTAGAAAATATGTGTGCGGCAGATCAAATGGTATCAGAGCCTTAATATCTTGAATATTGGCTCCAACCAATTTTTTGGGGGTATTTTTAATGAAACATTCCAGATTTCACCAGCCTCCAGGTTGATGAATGCAAGTGAATACACAAATCGCATAGCCCTAAGGGCACACAGATCTCAGCTACAATAGAGAGGAGGTTCACAGATCTAAAACAATACAGATCTCTCCCTCTAGACCTACAGCTCCTTTTCTCTATTTCAGGTTTTTTTACCACATATGTTGGTTGTGATCTTCAGTTGGCCTCACCATGCCTCCTTGAAGAGATCCCTTGGAAGTAGAATAGGATTCCAATACTTCAAATCCAGTCCAAGATCTTGCTTCTATACTCAATGAGTTGTTGAGGATGCAATAACAAACCAATCCAAACCCATTCTGATTGGACACTAGAATACAACTCCCTAAGTTTGCTGAGCAAACCAATGGAGAAGCTGTTGATTCATGGATCCATAGCATCTCCACCTACTTTAACACATGCACAGGACTCACTAAGGAGAGAAAGCTTCAAATTTCCTCCTTACAACTTGAAGGCCTTGCACAAACCTGGTGGGACACTGAGAAAGAAAAGACCACATTCGTGGTGGAACTTGGAACTACTCCGGGAACTTCATCCTCCACACCCATCAGAACATGGTCTCAACTTTCTAACGCATTGAGAACTCACTTCTACCCACTAGGGTATTTACAATCTCTATGGATGAGATGGCATCAAATCAAACAACTTCCTTCACAAATCATTCAAGGTTACATCGAATTCTTTTGAAAATTGCGCCTATAGCTCCACATTCCAGACCCAGAAGAGGTACTCATTCTTAAATTTATCGTTGGTTTATTGATGCAGTTTCGTAGAGAGGTATAGATGTTCAAAAATCCAACATTATATAAATTTTTTCAAAGAGCATTGGCTATCAAAAGGAATATTTCTCCTAGGGTTCGTACTCCTCAATAATGCCCCAACCCTCATGCCCTCTCAGACAACCATCTCCAACTCTTCAGCTCATTTTCCACCTACTCGACCTCAAAATCCTGTTAGCCATACAAATACAAGAACACCTTGGTGTTCATTCCATAAGGCTACCTCACATAACTCCTTGGATTGTCGAACCCTCCAAAATCTAAAGACCAACAAAGCCTTACTCACAGAGCTCATTAATACTCCACCAGCAAAGGACACTGAAGAAGTCGCTCTAGACAATCCCACTGAAGTGGATCCCTCTTTGATCCTAATGACCCAGGATTATTCAAACTCCTCAACCAAACCACTTTTCACTCATAATTTCCAAATCAAAAATTCGTTAGCCTTACTGATTATGGACAATGGCAGCTAGAAGAATTTGGTATCTCAAGCCCTAGTCAACTACCTTAACCTCGTTACTACTCTACACCCACACCCCTATCAGCTCGGATGGGTTCAGAAGGATGGTCCCCATCTCCTAGTATCTGAGCGATGCCTTGTCACCTTTGCTATTGTCTAATTCAAAGACACTGTTCTTTGTGATGTTTCCCCCTTGGATTGTTCAGATTTAGTATTAGGAATACCCTACCAATCAAAAAGAAATGCTATCTATCTAGCCAAATCTCACTAATATAAGCTTTCAAAAGATGGCCACACCTATATATTAACAGCAACAACACCAAAAACCCCTTCTACTACCGAGAAAACCCCACACGTCCAACTTAATTAGTGTATATCTCTTTGTTTGGTGCGCCCTGTAACACCAAACAATACCACTCATCCTGTTCCTGAATCCATGACTCCCCTACTCAAAGAATTTTCCGATGTGTTTCAACCTCCTACGGGCCTACCTCCCTCCAGGCACATAGACCATTCAATCCATCTCATCCCCGGATTTGCCTTACCTAATGCCACCACTTACCGGTTGGCCCCCACAGAAAAAGAGGAAATGGAAAAACAATTGACAGAACTCATTAACTCTGGTCATATCCAACCCTCTTCTTCTCCTTACGCATCTCCCGCATTTGTTATTCCCAAACGAGATACCCCAGACATGCGCCTTGTCACTGATTACCGATACCTCAATAAAGCTATTGTAAAAAATCGTTACCCACTACCCCGAATTGAGGAGTCACTCGACACCCTCCAAGGAGCGAAATGGTTCACCAAACTAGATCTGACAGCTGGTTACCATCAGGTTTGAATGAACCGAGATGAAGTATGGAAGACAACATTTAAGACCAAATTTGGTCTTTATGAATGGAAAGTCATGCCCTTCAACCTCACCAATGCTCTAGCAACATTTATGAGGCTCATCAATGACATTTTTAGACCACATTTGGGCCGCATGGTGGTCATCTACTTAGATGACATTCTCATCTTCAACCATACATGGGATGCACACATGCAGCATGTCCGACAAATTCTCCAAATCCTCTGAGCCAACAAGTTGTAGGTAAAATAAAAGAAGTCATATTTTGGTCAGAATACAGTTCCATATCTAGGATTTGTGGTCAATTCAGAAGGTATTCAATCGGATCCAACCTATATCAAAGCATTGAAGCAATGGCCACTCCCTTCTTCGACGAGTGAGGTCAAAAGCTTTCTGGGTGGTATAAATTTCTATCGTAAGTTCATTCTGCACTTTTCTCAGATTTCCCGTCCTTTACATCACCTTTCTAATCTTTCTTCAACATTTAATTGGACTAATGAAGCCACTAGTCAATTTACTCAACTCAAGGAATCCTTATGCTCATCACTGATTTTACATCTGTCAGATCTCTCTCAACCTTTTGAGATTGAGTCTGATGCCTCACCATAAGTTATTGGGGCCGTTCTTAAATAGGGAGGCCACCCCATTGCTTATCACTCTGAAAATCTTTTCCAGGCCAAGATGAACTATAGCACCTATGATAAAGAGTTTTATGGCCTAGTTCAAGCCCTCAAGCAATGGAGACATTATTTGCTTGGTAAAGAAACCATCTTGCATACAGGCCACCATCCTTTGATTTTCATCAATTCATAGTCAAAGATTTAGGAACAAAGGCACCTTAAATGGGCCTCCTACATTCAACAGTTTCACTTGGTCATCCGATATAAGAAAGGCACTTCGAATAACATGGTTGATTTGCTCATTCGGCCACCTACTACAGTCCTCTCCATTCTAGAGGTGTGTTGTACCAACTATGACACATGGAAGGACCAATATGCTAGTGAGCCAGACTTTCAAAATATTTGGATAGCCTTGCACAGACCCACAGAGATCAATCAGACACCCTTCCTAGACTACACTATTCAAGATGGTTGGATTTATAAATTCAATTTTTTATGTGTTCCACACTCACAGGAACGCCTCTTGCTCATCAGGGAGGCGCATGCTTCAGCCTATGGTGGCCACTTCAGTACCACAAAGACCATCCAAAATATGCAACACCATTTCCATTGGCCTTCCATGCAGCGCCAAGTTGAGAAATTTATTCGAGCTTGTGAATTATGCTCCCAATCCAAGCCATCCAATAGGAAACATGGCTTATATCAGCCATTGTCTCTTCCTTCATGGCCTTGGGAGTCAATCTCCATGGACTTTCTCAGTGGACTCCCAACCACCCAAAAGAAACATGATGCAATCTAGGTAGTGGTATGCCGCTTCAGCAAAATGGCAATTTTTACTCCATGCACAAAAACTACAATAGCAGCACAAACAACAGAGTTATACTTCCGGCATGTTTGGCCACATTTTGGCCTACCAAGCACTATCATATCAGATAGATATTCTCTCTTCCTAATCACATTTTGGAAGCCAATCTAGGCGCTGCTAGGGTGCAAACTCAAGTTTTCCATAGCAATCCATCCTCAAACAGATGGCCAAACAGAAGTGGTGAACAAAGTCTTGGTTCATGCTCTTAGAACTCACTTTGGACGTAGCAAACAATGGGACAATTATTTGCACATCCTCTAGCATAGCTACAACAAGGCCACACATTCCTCTACCAGGTTTTCTCCTTTTAAAGTCTACTTGGGCTTCCAACCAGCACCTCTAGCAGAGCTCCCACTCACTTTAGCTCCTCAACATACCGTGCACCAACAGAAGGAACAAATCTCAAACCAATGATTTCTACAACAAATTTCACAACGCCACACTGCAGTCACAACAACACTCAAAGAAGCGCAAGATAGAGCCAAGCAATGCCATAACAAACAAAGGAAGTTCCTGACCTTTCAACCTGGAGATAAAGTTTGATTACACTTGGATAAAAAACGCTTCAAAGGCCAGCATCACAAGCTCCTGCCAATAAGATATGGCCCTTATAGTATCCTTGACAAAATTGGAGAAAATGCTTATAGATTGGATCTTCCACCATAACTAGGAATCCACAATTTCATTAATGTCAATCATCTGAAGTTGTTTGACCCCCCCCTACTGGAGGAACCAGTCATCATTACTCATCCAGTTGACAACATTCTAGACTTCCAACTCCCATTGGCCAAAGACACTCTCTTGGACACCCAGACCCGTTCTACAAGGCACCGTGTATACACTTCTTATCTCATGGCTCGTCAAGGACAAACCCCAGCTTAGGCAAAGTGGATCACAGCTAAAGTCTTGCACAAAATTTTTCCTCACCTTCTCATGGAAGTCAAGACACTTCCAGATCTAAACAGAGATGAATTGGGCAGCATGGAGAAGATGGAAAAAGGCTAAATTAGGTTTATTAATTAATTATGTTTATTTATGCAAATAAGAAATATCCTCATTATATAAGAGGATGCTCCCTAATAAAAAAGGTCTTCTTTGTTTTTTTGCTGAAACATCTCTCTCTCTCTCTCTCTCTGCGTTTCCCTTTTTGCTTATTTGTCTTGTTTTTAGGGT
Source organism: Pseudotsuga menziesii (assembly GCA_001517045.1). Taxonomy (NCBI): domain Eukaryota; kingdom Viridiplantae; phylum Streptophyta; class Pinopsida; order Pinales; family Pinaceae; genus Pseudotsuga; species Pseudotsuga menziesii. The sequence continues at coordinate 88,298 of LPNX010747570.1, read as the reverse complement.
TTAGCATGAAACAACTAGAGCACCTCATTCATGGAAACCTCTGGTCTTTCAATCCATCCGTGATCGCCTCCCATATAGAGAGCTATCCTTCCCCATAGGCTCTCTCTCTCACTGGAGGTTTTCTTCATCTTGCTGGAATCTACTTAGTAAGTAGGAGCAGGCCAGACTAATGCCACTCTCTTGCTGAAATATTCCAACTTCATGGGAAAATGAGCATATCTCCTCCTTCATCACGTTGCACTATCAGTACCTCCTCACATCTAGGGCACACATATCTACACCTCCTGCACACTCCCTTTCACCTCTGTGCATCTCCCAGAGCTGAGCATTGTCTTCAACTGGAAAAGTGTCGGTTCAGCCTGCGCTTCATTGATCGCACCCTAGAAAAAATGTGTGCGGCAGAACAGTGTATCCCTCATGATCTAACCACTTTTATTTAACCAACTCATGGCATAATTACTCACTAGTTCTTGTTGGATATGGATTCTATATTAGTTAATCCTACTTCATTGTGAGTCACTCGAATTGCTCCAAGGCATTCAAATTTCTCTTTTGAGAGATTCTATATATTGTATACTAATTGTACAACATTATAATGAATGAAATAATATACCAGTGGTGTGATTTTCCAGTAGTATTCTGCATGTATTTTCTTCATGTCTCTTTAATTTCCTATCTATATTTGATTATTTCTCAGTGAATTTTTGTACTAAACCACTAGATCCCACCCGTGACTCGTTAGAAATATTACAATTATTTCTTCATCTATTCTGTTTTAGGGGAAAATATGGTTGAGGTTTTTGGTAGGAATATGGGGAGTATAAGAAGACAAGTAAGATGATCTGCTTTTAGGTATGTACAATTTTTGCAGAGGAGAATTAATGAATGCATTTTGTTATCTTCTGTTGTTTTGTTTTACTTCTAGCTAAAGGATTTGGGTTAGTTTTGTTTTATTATTATTATTATTATTTATTTTTGTTATAGTAATTTAATGGTATTTGATTGAAATCCAAAGGATTCCATAACAGATTTGTGCAATTCAACCCCAAATTACTCTATTGCATATTTTTTATGGGAAAAACATAGTTTTTTACAGGAGGAAAACAACTTGGGGATAAGAAACAATATGCATCAACCTAACAAAAATCATTGCACTTCATCAAAACAACTATTTTATTTATGGGTGTAGTCCAAAACTTCAAGAATTCTATTCTAGGTATTAAACATAAACAATAACAAGCTATGCATGATATATTCAAATAAATTGATTGAAGATAGTGATATTGAAATGATATGATTATTGGCATAACAAAACATAGAAATGCTTGGTAAAATATCTGTTATAATCTAAATCCTTGAAGCACAATGGCTTAATCTAAACCATTTTTCCAAATCCCATCCACACTATCTTATCAAGAACCTGTATGCAATTTATTAATACATCTAGAAAATAATAAATTCATATTACAAGCCCTGAAGCTGTGTTTTATCAAATATGTGTTTATTTGCACTTTCGACTAAAATATGTCTCCAATTAGAGTTGAAGAACATTATGATACAATATATCTTCTAGATAGAAACATGAACATCTAAATAAGAAAATCATAATATTCAATCTTCAAGCTATTGATGTGGAAGGAAAGGGAATATGAAGGTTCATCCAACCTTCATGTCAAGCCTCGGTTCGAATTCCATGACATAACCTATCGATGTACTTGTGATTCTTTCTAAAGAACGATTGGGAAGCCAACTCCATGTATTTGCAATTGCATTATAAACCACACCCTTTGTTGCCTTCCTAAATTTCCTATTCCTATGTCTAGACACTATGAAGCATGTGCAACATTATAATACAATATTTGTTAATATATTTGGGAGTTATACTAGTGTGCAGGAAGAAAAACAATAGTTGGAAAGGGAAAAGGAATTTTAAAACCTTAAATAAATTGATGTGCTATCAAATTTATTGTTTTTTTTATTACAAAATGAGTTCCTTAAACAATCTTATTCGCCTACCAATAAAGCATAAATTTACCACCTTATATATCAATCATGTTTACAAAAAATAGTTTACCTACAAATCCACATTGAAATGTCCTCAAGTCTAGCCATCGATCATATTTAGAATTTGTAAGCTGAGGTGATGGAGAGGAAACATGAACATATCCGAGTGGAGTTGTTACTTGCTCAAACCTCCTTTTGATTGGAAATAGATGAGATTTGGTTACCTTGTTACATGCTCAAACCTCCTTTTGTAATTGTCTATACAACCTTATTAATAATATGGTATGCACTACCACACGAACTGATGAAAAACATCATGATATTGCAAGAGCATTTCAAAGCCAAATTTCAAGAAAGGTCATCAAAACTATAACCTGAGCATGTTTTCTTCTTATGCATATGGCAAGGTTTTCTTAAACTACCCCAACTTTCTATAAATTATCTCATGTATATTTAGGCTTTCATCCTTTTCTTCTCTTTTGGTTTGGTCTCTTACTCATTGACACAATGACACACTCAACGAATTGGTGGTGTAGAGGAGCAAAAACAAAATAATCCTACAATAATTATCAATAAAAAAATGAATATTCCATTTTTCATTCACACGAAAAGCTTTATTTCTACAACATACATAATGAAAGGAAAAATGCTACTGCATTCACCTCCAACAAAATGCTAGATGCCACTATAGAATTTACTTACAATAAAATGGTCTATTTCTATATAATTCAATCACAACATAATACTTTGTTTCTACAATGTTCACCCATGAAATCACATAGTGTGCATAGGGGGACAAATATATTCTTGGTGACACAAGGTAGTGTGTAATTAAAATCGAGGTGACAAAACTTCATGAAGAGTTTGGCATGAAACACTAGCAGAAGTAAAGTTTACATTTTCACAACACAATATCAAGGGTGAGTCAATCCAAAGGAGAAAAGCATAGCCGAAGTGATTTTTTATTACCCCAAGATAAGACACAACAATTCCAGTTGATGATATCAAGGATCACATCATGAGTTGAAAATGAACTTTAAGGAGTTGATAATCCTTTGCATGACATCAGGGTGCAAAATTCTTAGACCACATGGGTGTCGATCATACTTGTTTCGATATGTGAGCTAAAGGAATCCAAAAATGAAGGTACATATAACAATTGATATATTAATTTAAAGTCGTGGATACGTTTACAAAGTACTCATTAAGAATTGGTGTGGGAATCCCATGAAAGAATCTCATCCCATTCCTTTGGATCATCCATTCCATGACTACAACTCAATAAGAAACTAACGATATTCAGAATGCAAGTTTTCACAGCTTGAAATATTGTGAGAGTTTGTTTTGGAAAAACCGCATAGGATATATTTATTCCCACATATGTTATTTTGGATTATGCATAGTTTCACCCTTGTAATATAAATCCTCGCTGGCTGAAATAAGAAAACCATAATGTTAAAAATGTTCAAGGTAGTGATGTGAAAGAAAAATGCATTACAAGATTCATCCAACCTTCATTTTAATCCTCGGTTAAAAGGCCATGACAATTTCATGGCCTTACAATGTACTTGTAGGGCTTCTTAGAGGAATATTGGGAAGCCAACTCCGTGTATTTGGAAGTTACACTGTAAAATACCACCTCTTCCACCTTCCTAAATTTCCTATTCTTATGTCCAGACATTATGAAGCTTGTGCAATCCCCAACTCCTATGCACCACTTATTGCTGTTGATATTTTTTTTTTGAATTCTCAAATAGGGACAGAGGCATTCTTGCAATATCGTTCCACCATGATGATGAAAAAGAGCAAGTGGAGGAATATGAGTTCACCTTATTTTTTCAAAACCCCCATACAATAACCTACGAAAGCTCCTCATTATTCCCAAATATGTACCCAACAACTTGAACCCATGTTCCACAAGCAAGCAAGTAGGGTGACATGTTGTTACGGTCATCCATATCCAGTAATGGAGAAAATACGTAAGTCACCTCTCGGATATTAAAACCCATAATTCCCTATTGATAAAGGATACTTACCAAACAATAGAAAGATATTGAGCAGAAAACTATCACTTTGTTGTCAATATGAATATCATGTGTTAGATATCTTTCAATTCTCCATGACTTGCTGGTGGAATCATAGATTTCCAATATCCCTTCTTCTTGGCTACTCTCACTAACCATCATGACTTTGTATGACCCTCTATATTCACTTGCCCCTTCCACGATTCCTCCATCACCAAAGATCAACAAACTCAATGCAGTGCAACAAATCCTTGGGGCAACCTCCTCGTAGTATCACCACCAACAACACCTTTGGGGCCAAATCGCCTATGTTGTCAATGTTGTAAATTTTAAGCAGGGAAGAAGGTGGAGGTTTTGATGAACAAAGGTGAGGTAGGGAGGCCACGGGGTCTTCACTCAATAAAACTATGACATAATGCCTTCATTCATGGGATATTAAAGAATACTCCTAATTTCACTAGATATTGATAAATACCTATGAAAAGAGTTGTGTTTGAACCCCCCTCCCAATACATATTTCCAATTAAAAAAACCCTATTATTATGAGATATTCCCTATTTTTACTAGATACCCCTATTTGTACCCACCAACAAATATAAATCTCCATACCTTACTCCCTAACCCCCTAATACCTACAACATATTGATGTTATTTTCACAATTTAAACCCCCCCTTTATGAATGAATGTGATAAGGTATTGATCAAAAGGGTGAATCTCATGTGAGGGGCGGTAGGTGTGAGATTCGGCGAAGGAAGGTGAGGCAAGGTGGTAGGTGGAGTGTTTCCCAGTTGTGAAACGCCTTATGATGTAATTATATTTATTGTTTTAATACTTAAAATGTAGTAATAAAGCAATAAGAACATAATTATATGACTAGAAAAGGTAATGATAACTAAAAATAATATCATTATGATATTTTTTCATGTATTACAAAGAACAAATTGTTTATGTTTTTCAGTTTTTTTAATAATTTAAAACAATAAATATAATTACATCATAAGGTGTTTCACAACTGGGAAAGACTCCACCTACCACATGCTCTCAACTAGAAGTAAAACAAAACAACAGAAGATAACAAAATGCATTCATTAATTCTCCTCTGCAAAAATTGTACATACCTAAAAGCAGATCATCTTACTTGTCTTCTTATACTCCCCATATTCCTACCAAAAACCTCAACCATATTTTCCCCTAAAACAGAATAGATGAAGAAATAATTGTAATATTTCTAACGAGTCACGGGTGGGATCTAGTGGTTTAGTACAAAAATTCACTGAGAAATAATCAAATATAGATAGGAAATTAAAGAGACATGAAGAAAATACATGCAGAATACTACTGGAAAATCACACCACTGGTATATTATTTCATTCATTATAATGTTGTACAATTAGTATACAATATATAGAATCTCTCAAAAGAGAAATTTGAATGCCTTGGAGCAATTCGAGTGACTCACAATGAAGTAGGATTAACTAATATAGAATCCATATCCAACAAGAACTAGTGAGTAATTATGCCATGAGTTGGTTAAATAAAAGTGGTTAGATCATGAGGGATACACTGTTCTGCCGCACACATTTTTTCTAGGGTGCGATCAATGAAGCGCAGGCTGAACCGACACTTTTCCAGTTGAAGACAATGCTCAGCTCTGGGAGATGCACAGAGGTGAAAGGGAGTGTGCAGCTATTCGCATAGAAGCTAGCCTTCGCATAGAAGCTAGCCTTTCCCCCATTGAGAGCATGTTTATGATTAAGTACTTAATGTACACGGATAAGTTAAACAAAATGAGGGAAAAGATGATTCCTAATATTGCTTCAAACTCTAGTAAAAGAACACTCTATTTTAAGTGTCCTAAAAAGGAAAATCAGCATTGCTAAAATAAGAGCAATCTCTCATGAGCTCCATAGTGAAAAAGGGGTTGGACACTTAAATTTTCCTTCCACTCGTGGCTATTATTAAATATTTGTAATTAGATATATAAATAAATGAATGATTATAAAATTCATATTAAACTTCTAATTTTATATTTATATATAAATAGAAGAACAATTATAATAATAGTATTTATAGGTTTTTTTGGTAAGTTATGTAGGAACTATATTATCATAAAAAAATAATATAGAGTGTGAGAGTATTGGTGGTTGGATGAAAGGGAATTATCAATATAGTACTATAAAAGGTTTAAAGATGGTATACTATCACTTGAGTAAGCCTAGGATTTCAAATAAAAATAACTAAACTAAGAACCATTATCATCATCTGAAATAGGGATCATGGGAACCTGCCTCTTAGTCGATGGTTGAGGATCTGTTGGTGCAAACTCTAATCTAAAGGTGGCCTTGAGTAGAATGTTGAGTTTTTCTTCCAGGTTCTTGTTTTATTATCGGATTTCCGTGTTTTGATTATGAATTTTCTCCATTTCAAGAACCAACCTGTTCTTTCTTCTTTGGTGTATAATACAACATTGTTAATGAGAGATTTAATATTCCAATAGAATGTGACAACCATGTGGTACTTGATGCATTAAGTTCAAGAGGTTCTTGGTTTGGAAACCCAAGGAAACATATTTATCTCAATATCCTTGTCCTAAGTACAATCTTTCTCAACTTTTGCATAGTGTTTTGCTTGAGCAATTTCTCTTTGAATGCAGGATGGGATTTGGCAAAGATAGCTCACTTTAACTTCCTAGCTTCCACTAAAAATCTAGGCTAGGAGTTGATGAGTGATATTTCTTCACACGTCAACCTCACGCCCCTCCTCCCATAGATGAAGCTAGAGTGTGTCTAGTAGGAATAAGCTTGCAAGAAGGGGAGGTAGTATAGAGATCAATCAAAGGACAAGTATTGAGGGTATTAAGGGGAATATTGTCAAAACCCCAAATTTTCATAAAAATTTAAAATTTTGAAAATACATAAAATGCTGAGAAAGCAGTCTGCTAACAGCTAACAGTTATCTATAAAATAATTGGTTACCATATTAGTTAATACACAATCTTAATTAAGTAACTTAGCGTTCTATTTTTGATGCAAGGTTAGGTTTAACTTGAGCAATAATTCCTCTTTCAGTTTGCTGATGAGTTTTATTTTGCGACAAGTAGGTGGAATTGTCTTGGATTTTGGGGCTTACTTAGCTTTTAAGCTAATGCAGAAAGATTACTATCCTTACAGGTTTACAGGTATTAATGATCGAGTAGCGCCTTTAATTTCCATAAAGCATTCAGCTATATTTCTATTTGCAAAATAAAAAGCTCAGTAAATAAGCTGTTACAAATCAATCTGCTTCTATGAGGTAAAACAAGTAGTTTGTTTCTTCCAATTATTTTTGTCAACGATATATGTATAGAAGAGTTTCTTTCTTAAATGTAAATAGCGACAGTAATTATTCTCCCTGTTTCACAACTCGTGATCTTTGTCGTAAGTTAATTTCACCTAGAGTGCATAACCTGTAATGCTGTAATGATTGTTCTTACGGTAATAAAAATTATCAATATTATAATAATAGTATAAGCAACTGCTTATTATTCGTTTTCTGTAATGAAGATTACTGCCTAAGGTTCTAAACATTATGGTGTACATAAAGTCCTAAGGACTTAGAGTCTAGTGGGATTGTTCCACTTCAGTTTCTTATTTTATTTTTGTAATACTTCCCTTGAATTAAGCCTCTGACCACAATACTTAACTTAGGTCAGTTCTTCAAGAGAGATTGATTTATTACCTTATGCAAGTACTAGACAGTTCTAAGAAAACTTATGTCACCAATTGAAAACATGGTTCAGTAAATAACCAAATGCTATTAACTTTGTTGATCTGAGCTATGTAAAGGATTCATAGCCATCATCGATTATTTGCTGCCCACTGAAAATGATATTTTTCTATGATACATCCCATTACACACATGAATTAACTTGTTTATAAAACATCCGTGTTTGCCAGAAATTTTGTTTTGGAACAGATAAGGTTTATTAAGATCATGATCCTAATTAAAACTATGTTCTATAAAATTATCAAGTCACAACATAAATGTTGGTGACAATATGATTATCTTATGTAAGTCTGTTGGAAATACTTTATTATCATAGTTTGGCTAGGTGATGTAATAGCCTTTTTAATTTGTATCTTCCAAGTATTATGAGATTTACTTTATAAACTCAATTACGATAGCACAAGGCTTATCGACGTTTGTAACTATACTATTTATGCTATGACTAAATGGATTTTCCATTAGTGAAGAACTAAATCTTTTATGCATAAATATATTTTGGGAAAAAATATCGATTATGATATTGCATCAATTTAATGATTAACAAAAAGCTTAATGTGAATAAATATATAGTTATGAAGTTCATAAACTAAAGTTCCAAGCATAAAATACTTTGGGTAAGAATAAAGGTTATAGGGCTGCATTGATTTTATGATCAACGAAGAGCTTAATATGAAAATAAAACCTATCAATTTAAAAAGGTTTACATTATAAATTATTATGGAAAGGGATGAAACGTTGTTCCACTCCATTGATTGGTTTATATGTATTGTTTTGAATATGAAAGGCTTTGAAATTGCCTCGTCCTAAAACCATGTGATGCCTATAATATAAACTTGGCAATGATTTGAGGTTTCATAGTTTTTAAGCCCATGCAACCGAAGGTTGACCTTCATGATAACGTGGAACCTTTGTAAATGATTGCCATACTATATGATTGTGCTTAAATTACGTTTGAATAATTGGAAATTGATTGCATGCAGGAAACTATACGATTTACCCACTACATGGTTGAAATATTTGTGTGAACACGTGGTTCTTTCTCGGCCAAGTGTTGGGAGTATAAGGGTTTACGAATCCTACTCTTTTTCATTCTTCTCTGTGGATTTCGGGCCTTCGGGCTGCTCTGCAACTACTCCATGGCCATCATGCTTACCCTACTGTGAATGATAAAGAGCTCTGCATCCTGGTTACCTTATTCAATCCACCCTCATCGTCCTCGAAACCTTGTCTGCATTGTGAGTTTATCCTGCAAATAAAATTTGTTGAGAGCCGTGACTTTACTTACGACTTGGCCTGTGAGTAGTGTTTTGGGTCCGTTCCTCCACAGCCTGCCTATTGGGTTTGTTTAAAGGGGTTATTTTCTTTTCTTTCATCCTTATCTCCATCATGGGGTTTCAAAAGTATGGATACTCATACTTCGCAATGTGTTGACAATGCGAGCTTCACTGTTCACTTCTTGCTTGGTCGTTGCTCCCTTCTCCTTGCTGCTGCTAGTAGTGGTTTGGGCACACGCTAGAACCGTCTCTGTCACAAGAGAGATGAAGGGTTTGCTCTTTGTCTTGCTGGTGGCGGTGCTCCTATTCGTTGGTGGCTATATTACCTTCGTTTCCAAGTATGTGAACCTCGTTTTTTTTACAGTTCTTATATTTACTCTTAACTCTGTTATTATATAATGTTATAATATTAATGTTGTGATTTCTTATTTTTACAGGTGATGGTTGACATTTCTCCTTGCTGTTGGTGCAATGAATAGGGTCGGCTTCCTAGTTACGGGTAAGCCCTGGTCGACCCATGGAAATCCATACTTGTACGTTTCTTTATGGAACAATTTCGGTTCGTCGTCATGGCCTGCAAAAGACCCTTCGTGGTTTCGTGTTCTCGGTTTGCTTGTTTAGTTTTTACAAAACCCTTGTTGTTAGTAGGGTTTTTCGGCTTATGATGTGACTTGTAAATTTTGTTTTTACCAGTTTTGTGTATAGTTATGTAAAGAATATTTGTGGCCTGTCAAGCCATTCTCTGTTTAAACTTTAAGTGAAGAGATTTGACTCTCTTGAGCTCGGACTCAGTTATTTTGATGCTCTTACTGTAATTTTGAATACTAGGGTTTTTACCCTATTTCGACTGTGTTAATAAATCTTCACTTGTTAAAATTATCTTGAACTAAATTATATTATTAATTTTTATTCTGTTAATCTTTCTATTATAGTACTTTGTTTGTAAGCTCGAGTGTATGAGCAAGGTTGAATCTTGTTAGTGAGTGTATAAAGTAAATTCTTTCATTTATTCTGTAAGTTTAGTTCATCAATAAAAGTTAAATTATTTGTTTGTTGCAAGTATATAGTTGTTTATACTTTCATGGTTATATTTCTTTGTCCTTATAGGACTGTAATAACATTTCATAATTTTATGCTCAGAATACTAAGTAAATTCAAATCCTTAAATTACTGTTATTCTGATTATTAATTTCAATGTTATTACTATAAGTTATAAAGTTAGTATTTTTTTATGTTAATACGATAAGGGTTTCGACCCTGTATTTTCTTTTATGGTTAATTTTTGTTTAGTTTATTTAAATAAATTTGTTCATATATAAATAATATTTATTAAATATTATTTACCCTTGCACTTAGTCTATTTTATAAGTACATAGATAGGATTTTGTTAATAGTTCATTGTTACACTATTATAATTACTATAGTTAATTTATTTATAAAAATACTATACTAGAATTATCCTACTTGAAATATGAACATTTGTAGAATTAGTTAAGCAGTATGTACAATGAAATAACTCTGTAAAATAACTTGGTTCTTTCTTCACAGAAATAAATAAGTGTTTATCTAAGTTAAATCTTTTACCTATGTGACAGGTTAGTAGTTTCATTTTGCAGAAAATACAGTTCTTAATAAGATAAATAACCTATCTACAATAGTCAACATATTAAAAGAAATAAACCTGCTGTTTGAAAAGTATTATGTATACTTCTTTGTTGGCATTCTTAATACAATAGTCTGGTTTTTAAACCATGTCTTAATTAGACAGATTAGTATCCTTTCCAGAAAAACATCTATATATAGAAATAAATTACTCCATTGTTCTGAAATACAAAATAACTCTAATCAATCCAGATTTCTATCATATCTTCATCTATCTTAAACACACTACCTGTGCTAGAGTACGTTCTGGTTTATCCAGATGGGGAAAAACACAGGTAGGATTATCTCATTCAATTACAGTTTCAACATTCAACAAATAAAAGATTTTAAATTCTAATAGTTCACAACATAACATATAAATCTTACATTATTCATTCATTCTTAGAAATAAACTTTAACACAGAAAATAAAAGACAGTAGAACCTATTTTTAAAGTTGTTTGACAACAGCATTGGGAGGTTGTTCCTCCATACCAACTCCTAGAGAGCACTCAAACATCATCTTCTCAGGACCCCCGAGCCTATTCTCGGTCTCCTTGGCTGGGAACTGGTGGAGCAAGCAACAAAATACTAGTCCAATGACTCAGTATTAACTCTGCACTCAGCAACAAGATCTTTCAGCTGAAAAGTTGTACTAGATCATTCTCTGCAATTTACCCCTCAAACACCTTCTAGAAATTCCCTTCCCAATGAAATCCTTTGAAGTACATTCACCTGAATGATTCTCTTCTTGGAAAAAAATGAGTAGCCTCAACTCTCTTCAATGGGATTTTTTATTAAGATTACCTAGGTCTTTTTGGGTTAGTTGTCATTAATTGAGCCACCTGCTCAGATACCACTTTCTTAGGGGATCATGACCCAAAATGTAGGGAGGTTGCCACCTGCAACATTGGAAGTGTTTGAGGATGTTGCCACTTGTCTATTTTCTCTCCACCCAATCTCCTCCACCAACTTGACCAGTAAACACTCTTTTAACAACTCTCTCAAGCTATTGTCTCCACTTTTTATTTATTTATAATTACAATATTCATAATTACATTCAACATCCTTGACTCTGTCGAGTCATCAGTTACAACTTTAGCATAAAATTTAACATAATGTCTTGGAATAAAATCAAATAAGATAATATTATTTTGCCAAATTGGGGCATGTGACAAATATGGTTTTTATCCCCCTACTCAAGGGAGTCAAAGTATGGAAATAGAGAGGACAAAAATATATCCCTGAGAGTATGAGACTGATGTTGAATTTTAATGGTTTTATCAGATCTTAAAACATTTTGGATCATAACAGCATAACCATAAGCCAAAAGATGACTAAAAGATAAACAAGCACAACCACACAAAAAGAACACAAATATTTATCTTGGGAAAACCCTAATGGGAAAAACCCAGCAAAAGCTTCCTCAATATAGATGCCCCAAAAAGATAAAAGGTAAAACCCAGACTGATTCTCCTTCTTCTCCAGCTAAAGCTCTTTATCTCTCTCTCTCTCTCTCTCTCTCTCTCTCTCTCTCTCTCTCTCTCTCTCTCTCGTGCGCTACGCAAGTGAGTGTGAGTGTCTCAAATGAGGAGTGCCACACCTCTATTTATATTCTTTCATTCACTTAATATTAGGCTTAGTTATGTAGGATCGAGTAATCCTAATTCAGTTATGTAGGCTCGAGTAACCATAACTGGGGTACTAATGACCCAACTTACAATGGAGGGGACTTCCTCATGACTTTAGGTAATTCTCTTAATAGGAACATCGGCGTATAAAGTAATACAATTAATTCTCCCGATAAGAACATCGGGGACCACAAAATATATTTAGAATATTCTTTGAAGTTACAATAATTCAATACTCCCCCTTAACAAGAAGGGTATTCTATAACAACATCAACAACAACAACAGTAAGAGAAGGATGGCATCATTAACATCATCATCAGGGTGATACATCTATAAAACATTGGAAGCTTTTCATAATCTTCAACATATAGTATTCATCTTCAGAATTCAGTAGCAGCAACACTTTGACCACTCAATCGACTGCATCAGCATTTTAATCTTTTCAATCAGCAATCATCATCATCAACAATAATTTGAGCAACATCATCAACAATAATTCGATCTCTCAATCAGCAACATTATCATCATTAGAAACATCATCATCAACACTTTGATCTCTTGATCAACAACATCATCATCGTCACCAATACTTTGATCTTTCGATCAAACAACATCATTGTCATCATCTTTGATCTTTCGATCAGACACCATCATTATTGTCATCAGCAATACTTTGATCTTTTGATCAACAACATCATCATCATACTTTGAATTTTTGAACATCATCACCATCAACAACAATAATTTGATCTTTCGATCAATAATATCATCATCATCATACTATGAACTTTTGATTAGCATCATCATCATCATCATATTCTGAACTTTCAATCAACAAATCATCATCATCACACTCTAATATTTCGATTAGCAATCATCATCATCATCATACTTTGCTCTTTCGATTAGCAACATCATCATCATCACATTCTGATCTTTCGATCAACAATCATCATCATCATATTCTGATCTTTTGATCAGTAACATCGTCATCATCACATTATGATCTTTCAATCAGTAACATCATCATCATCACACTCTGATCTTTCGATCAGGAACATCATCATCAGTAGTAGCAACCTACAATCCATAATATGAAGATGAAATTCTTCGGATCACTTTTGGACTTAAAGTCCAGGGATGATGTAATGCCACCACATTCTAGAGAATCGAAGTCACCGGATTCAATTATGAGATAATCACTCCCTATCACTTTAGGAATAAGTCCAAGGATTATGCAATCCTACCACGTTCTTAAGTACCAAAGTCACTAGATCTGTTCTAAACAAAATTTCAAGGATGATACAATCCTACCACATTCTCGAGTACCGAAGTCACCGGATCCGTTCTGAACAAAATTTCAAGGATGATACAATCCTACCATGTTCTCGAGCACCGAAGTTACCGGATTCGTTCTAAACCGAAGTTCAAGGATGATACAATCCTACCACGTTCTCGATTACCGAAGTCACCAAATCCATTCTTAACTGAATTTCAAGGATGATACAATCCTACCACATTCTCAAGTACCGAATTCACCGGATCTGTTCTAAACCGAAGTTCAAGGATGATACAATCCTACCACATTCTCGAGTACCAAAGCCACTAGATCTTTTATGAACCGAAGTTCAAGGATGATACAATCCCACCACATTCTCGAGGACCAAAGTCACTGGATCGATTCTTGATAGATGTCCCGGGATGATACATTCCCTTCACATTCTCGAGGACTGAAGTCACCAGATCCGTTCTAGACAAATGTCCCGAGATGATACATTCCCTCTTCATTCTCTAGGACCAAAGTCACCGGATCACTTTAGGACAAGTGTCCAGGGATGATACAATCCCACTACAACATCACTGCTCCCATTTTGAGGAAGGCCTTTCCAAAAAACACCAATCTTTTCTCAAAGGTGTTTGAACTTTACCCAAGACAGAGGCTTCGTCAACACATCAGTGTTCAATTATCATCTAAACCATCATCATCTACATCTTCAGTATGTGAATACTGAACTATCATCATTTGTATCTCCAGTATGTGAATACTGAAAGCATCATCATTTATATATTCAGTATAGAAATACTAAAAGCATCATCATCTATATCTTCAGTATAGAAATACTGAAATATGTATCTTCAATATAGAAATACTGAAAGCATCATCATCTATATCTTCAGTATAGAAATATTGAAAGCGTCATCATCTGTATCTTCAATATAGAAATACTGAATCACCATCATCTTCATCTATAGTATGTAAATGCCAAAACATCATCTATATCTTCAGTATGGGAATACTGAAACATCATCATCTGTATTTTATCTCGAATGTAGAAATGATGGATTTCTATGTGCTTTGATGGAACACAGGGTTCTCTGTCATCTTTATACAACTCTGGTTATCACATAGAATCACTATAGTATCCATCTCCTGGTCAAAGAGACCTAACATCAGCTTCTGAAGCCATATGGCTTCACAACTAGCAGAGCAAGCTGCTATGTATTCTACTTCTGCCATGCTAAGAGCAATACTGGATTGTTTCTTGCTAAACCATGAAATCATAGCAGACCCTAGACAAAAGCATCCACCTGAAGTGATTTTTTTGTCTAAGACACTTCCAGCTCAATATGCATCTATATAGCCATACAATCTGTAATCGTGGTTTCCATCATAGTATAGACCGAAGTCTATAGTCCCTTTCAGATATCTCATCACATGTTTTGCAGCTATTAGGTGAACACGTCTAGGTTGAACTAGATAAGGTGTTCATAGAAAAATAAATGTTTGGTCTAGTATTTTTTAGATACATCAACGACCCAATAATCTGTCTGTATTGAGTCACATTCACTAACTTTGACGAGTCATCATCTAACAACTTCAGGTTGGAATCCATGGGTGTGGCCATGGATTTACATTCCAACATATTAAATCTTTTCAAAATTTCCACTGCATAAAAAATAGATCATCCACATATAGTAATAGTATGCCAGGTTCATCTTCTATAACCTTGAAGTAAAGGTTAGGGTCATCTTTACTCTTGGTAAATCCCAAGCTCGTTAGGAAACTATATATCCTTCCATACCAAGCTCTAAGAGCTTGCTTCAGTCCATATAGGGCCTTCTTCAACTTGCATTTGTGAGTTCGTTTGTCTTCAAATTCAAATCCTTGTGACTATTCAATGTAAAACTCTTCCTCAATCATACCATTAAGGAAGTCTTGTCTTTACATCCATCTGGTGTATATACCACTTCATCATGGAAGCAATTACCATGATAGTTCTAAAGGAAGTGTACCTTGCCTCCTGGAGAAAGTGTCTCTTCAGAATTAATTCCCTCTTTCTGAGAGAAACCTCTAGCCACATGTCTTTCCTTACTTCTATCAACAACATATTTTATCTTGCAAATCCATTTGGAAGATACCACATTCTTGCTTTCTGGTTTCAATACTATACCCCAAACATCATTCTAGTATTCTTTCATCATAGCATCTTCCATGAGTTTGTCTTGTCAGGTCATCAACATATCCTAGTATTCTGCATTCAACCTTGAAGGTTGGAACCCACTTTACTCTTGGTAAAATATTGATCCATCAAGAAGCTTTCCATCATGTCGTACCATGTTGAACTCAAAGGTCTTCTATAGTCACTCCCCTTGAAGTGAAGCATCATCTTCCATTTTCATTACGTCTGGTCAATAGAGTATGTCATGTCATAGTCTATTCTTTCTAAGGAAAACCACGAACCCTGCTTTGTACACTTGTTCTTGTAGATCCATATGGAATATACTATGGACTTCCCTTAAAGTCTCGAAACCATATCATAGACATCATTCCCCATGATCCACTGTTACTCTTTGATCATAACTCCTTTCCTAGCCAGAAAGGTTAGCATCAATGATGTCACCCAACTGTGTTACACAACTAGAGTGTGTCTGAGGCCTCTTACTTTCATTTGGAAGTATCTCCATTCTTTTCTTCATATTGAGATATCTCCTGTACCCATGGTGGTATTCATCCTTTGAGGTGGATGTACCGCTCTCTAAAGCTCTTTCTTCCATCACAGTGTCTCTGACCTTGGGAGCTTCAGATTCATGTTGATTGGAGTGAATCTTGAATTGTCATCACTTGTTCTTCGGAACAAGTCTCATCTTTCTTTTCTTGTAGGTGGTTGTACAAGACCTTTCCTATAAGTCAAATGCACTAGTTGCATGGTTAGAACCATTTCATAGAACATATGCATAACCACGCATCATTCAACTATTTAGCTAATACAAGATTCATCCCTATCTCACAGAAACTTTCTAGATGATATCATTGAGATTGTGCACTAATCCAATATGTCAGCATGGAGGTTTCATTCTAGATAAGTAGCAATGGAGAGGTATATAGCACCATGAGCTACTTACCCATCACATGCATACTGTCATTAATGCAAACATTCTATCATGCATAACACATCAACTGAATATAAAACAATATCATGAAATGACAATTGAATACTTATCTTTTATTTGTTTCGTGAGTAGACTCCTTCTTGATCCTTCTGCTTCATCATCTTCTTCATTCATGACATCATCATTTCTTATCCAAATGATAACATGGATAAGAGATTCTTCAAGAATTGAGTTCTTTATATTCCTCATCGCTTGAGGGATCTTCTTTGAATTATGAGTGCTTGATGTTTATTTGCTCCCATCTTCTCTTCTCTTATTATGAGTCGAGTTTCTTCTTGTGTAAGGCTTTAGCCTCATCTCCCTTTGGAACTGGAACCTCTCCACTTATGTAGGTGTCCAATTCATTTTCTTCAAGAACTAGTGAAATCCTATGTTTCCATGCTCGAAAACCTTTCAGCTTTACCAAGGTAGTCATCAAGCTAGGGTGTTAGGTCATTTTGAAATGAGAACCTCAGATGAAAATGGAAAAAGATTAGATCTTACCGGTTTGAATTGTTCGTCCTAGTTCGGGATCTAGCCGATCTAGGGTTTGTCAGAGAAGCCCTAATTTTTAAAACTTGGAATATTTCATATCTGATTGGATAAAAATATGTGCCTCCTTAAGGCCAGCTAAGCAACATATTCATTTTCCCAAAACTATGATCATAATTGCAAAATATCGGATGCCCTAGTTTTCTTCAGTTTCTTCTGCAGAATTTCTGATATTGTTTCTGCGGTATCTCCAAAATTACTACTCCTCTGTATCTGAAATTTCATACTAAGGTAGCCTCTCATGTCCTATTTCCAACACCATAGGTTATAGCATAATTGGTTTTACCAATTGGAACTTATACAGGTTTTCCCAAGGTGGCTCATTTCAGTACTGTTCAGAAGAGAAAACTTGTACAGACTGCCACATGTCACTGTTTCATCTTCGAGGTCTGAAATTCTTACCCCAAAAAGTAGATTCCGTGACCTTTCTCGAAAATCTTGTGAAATATCATTTGGACCTTCGTAGCCTGAGATATAACAATTCTCCCCAGGTATCTTGTTTAGGGATGAATCATGGGAGAGGCTGGAACCTTAACTTAGAGGAATCATATCTGCTAGAATATAGCGAATATGAGTCTAAAACTTGGACATAGTATACATAGAGAATTTATCTTCAACCTGTGAAAGTTTTGACATCTGAGAATTCTCCAATCTCGAGATATAGTGAATCTACCAAAACTATCAGTGTCAGTATTTTAGGGTTTTTCAGGCTCAGGGTCAAACTAGAGTTTGACTTTCCCGGAGTTTCACCCATCCAAAAATCTCGACCGAGGTCTCTAAACTTCGATTTTTATGAGGAGAGTAATCCTATGCATTAGAGGAAATTTCAACTCAAAATGGGCCTCCTAAAAAGAATTAATAAAATAATAGTTAAAATAATAGAATAATATTTATTAATTTTGGAGGAAGAAAAGAAAAAAACTACTTTTTTGTTTGTATTTTTGACATATCTCCCCATGTTTTTACTCAAAGTTCAATCGGAAGAGCTCGTTGGATGTGGAATTAAATTCTGCATCCAACGAGCTATTCCGATCGAAATTTGAGTAAAAACACGGGGAGATATGTCGAAAATACAAACAAAAAAAGTAGTTTTTTTTATGATACCTATCCCCAAATTTATATAAAAAAGGTGTTTAAGACCTATACAGTATTTGAAATTTAAATCAATTTCATTACCTAAGACATGATGACATGGAATTTGAATCAAAGTTATAAGGCCCATTTTGAGTTGAAATTTCCTCTAATGCAGAGCTCACTCAAAAACTCCTCTTTTGTAAAAAGACCTAATTTCCCACAGCAAAAACTGAAAATGCCCGGAATCAAATTCTACTTCGATAGAAAGATGCGACCTTCAATGGAGAGTCAGCCTATCCTTCTTTTTCTGATGGATTGTGGAGAGAGACCCAAAAATTAAGAATCCCTAGCTTCTGCAACTGCACAATGTCTTCTTTCAAGGTGGCTCTGATACCATATTGAATTTTAATGGTTATATCAGATCTTAAAACATTTAGCATCATAACAGCATAACAATAAGCTAAAAGATCACTGAAAGATAGACAAGCACAACCACACAAAAAGAACACAAAGATTTATCCTAGGAAAACCCTAATGGAAAAAACCCAGCAAAATCTTCCTCAATATAGATGCCACAAAAAGATAAAAGGTAAACCCCAAAAAACTGATCCTCCTTCTTCTCCAACTACAGCTCTTTCTCTCTCTCTCTCTCTCTCTCTCTCATGCACTATACAAGTGAGTGTGAGTGTCTCAAATGAGTGCCACACCTCTATTTATATTCTTTCGTTCACTTAATATTAGACTCAGTTATGTAGGCTCGAGTAATCCTAATTTAGCTATGTAGGCTCGAGTAACCACAATTGGGGTACTAATGACCCTACTTCCAATGGAGGGGACTTCCTCATGACTTTAGGTAATTCTCTTGATAGGCATTGGGGTATATAGTAATACAAGTAATTCTCGCGATAGGAACATCGGGGACCACAAAATATATTTACAATATTCTTCGAAGTTACAATAATTCAATAACTGAGGAGTCGAGGCAAGGTAACAGTAAGAAAACATGTGGAGATAAGTTGAACTAGATAGGTTAGAGTGGAGATTGCAACTTATGAAGAGATCAAGAATTGTGGTATAGAGGGAAGGAAAGATTCCCCAGGTCTTGAGCTTGTTGCTTCAAATCTCAAAAGAACGAGGGCAAACTTTGTAGAGAGAAGGAATTGAAAGATTACGAAAATTGACTTGCTAATAATACAAAGAAATCCTAGTGAGAAGATGTCGCCAGATAAAAGTTTCTATAGATGGTTGTAGGATCGTGATGTCCCTATTGGCACCATGATCTCCCATGAACCTGACCTAGAATCCCATGAGTACAGTTGTTGCCATAGCTAGAGCTCTTGATTGGATAGTGCCGCATTCAACATTGAGTGGAGTAACCATCCATATGAACAAGAGGAGGGGTTCTACCCTACCTTACTCCTATCACACAAGGGTAATCACCCTAGGAGGTGACAGGTGTTCCTTCAAAGGTTGGATTTGGCAGTTGGCAACATGATTCGAGGAAATATTGTTTATACCTATCATAATTTTCTCCACTCATATAAATTAATTAAAATCATTGCTTATTTTACATAAATGAAAGTTATTGCTTATTTTACATAAATGAGAGAGAATGATGATAATAATAATATTTATAATTATCATTATCATCATACATATAAAATTAGGTAGATTTAATAAATATAATAATTTAATGAATAAAATAATTTATGATTTAAGTATTAATATAAATGCTTGATTATTTTGTTGTCTTTTATACAATATCTTTTAAGGATATTGGTATGGCTTAAAGGTAAGTAAAACCATTATAATTTTATCAGAGAGATGTATGAATGGGGAAACTTATCCACCGGACAAGTTCTTTTTTGTGGAGAGCCTCTTAGGTGAAGATCCAACGGTTCCAGTTTTACAAACTTTTCGCTCAAGGAAAAGTCTCTCCAGCGAATATGAGTTTTGAATGACACAAATATCTACGCATAATACAAAGACTCGTTAGATGTAGCTAAAACTACATTGCAATGTATACCTTCCGCAGTTAAATTACATATGTGTAACTATTTTTTGAAATATACAAGAGTCATATGCTTTTGGATCACTTATGAGAAAGATAAGTTACTTTTTGGAAATATGCAAGAGTCATATACAATGATTGTGGAGCAATGACTAATGAAGAAAAAATAAGTTATTTTTAGTAGGTAAAAGATATGATATATGTAATTTTAAAACCAATTTTAAATGGAGTAAACTTTTTATTTGACCATTTGCACCGATTGAACGACAAGCAACGCGTGATGTGATAGTTCACGCGAGCCAGATCATCCGATCGGTGCAAATGGTCGGGAAGAAAGTTTACTCCATTTTAAATTACAATAAATACAATTTTATCTTTAAAGCAAAATTCAAAATTCAAGAAGGATTAAGATGACTTACATGTGAAGTAGATTTCCTTTAAGTTACTTTTTGGAAATATGCAAGAGTCATATACAATGATTGTGGAGCAATCACTAATGAAAAAAAAATAAGTTAATTTTAGTAGCTAAAAAGATATGATATATGTAATATTTTAAAACCAATTTTAAGTTACAATAATTACAATTTTATCTTCAAAGCAAAATTCAAAATTCACCAAGAATTAAGATGACTTACATGTGAAGTAGATTTCCTAAAGAATGTTACAAACTCTTCGGTTCCTTTTTCCAACTAGGTGTTACAAACTCTTCGGTTCCTTTTTCCAACTAGGTCTGAGCACCACTCTCAAGTATGGTTATTTTTCTCACTTTTCATTGTAAACTTGTAGCTTATATCATCGAGTGACATTTTAGGTTGTTTTATATTTATTTTTGAGATAGATCTTTTTTATTTGGACCATGTGTTGATAGATTTTTTTGATTATTTTTTTTGGACCATGTGTTGAGAAGGAAATTTTGTTATTATGGTAATGTAGGTATATATTTGGACCATGTGTTTGATAGATTTTTTTTTATTTGGACCATGTGTTGAGAAGGAAGTTTTGTTATTATTGTAATGTAGGTATATATTTGTTTTTGGTGGAGGAGAAGATCATATCTTTTTTCAAAAAATATTATAAATTTGATTTTCAATAAATATCAAGTTATAATTTAAAACTAAAAATTACTTACAAGATTGTTGGTTTTTCATACATATTAAGTTATAATTTAAAATAAAAATTTACTTACACGATTGTTGGTTTTTCATAAATATCAAGGCATACATATGTGTTGATCAAAGATGTAATACACCAAACAATGGTTGAATTGTTTATCATTTTGAATTTTTTTTTTATATTTTGAGAAATAAAGTCAAAATAAATGTAATGGATTATTATTATATTAAATAATTAAATAGCTAAGAGGAATCAGAATTGAAGTAGCCATTAAAATAGTGTTTGCTGACCCATCAAGGGAAATGACAAATGGCGAAAGCTGTTGAGTGAGAACTCAAGCGATGCATGAGGCATCTTCTCCAAAATTAAGTCAAGACTTATTGTGGAGCATTAAAGAGCAGGAGGCTCATAAATGACCAAGTCCTACGAAAAATACTATAAAATAGTATGTCCATCGAATAAGTAGGAGGATGGCGATGGATGGGGAAATAATCGATTAATGCAAAGAGATGGGTCGTTGATCAGAATCTGCTATTGTGGTTCAGCAAACGGGCTCGGGGATTCTGGAGCAAGTAAGTTTTGGCTGCTCTAAGAGGTGGTTGAGAGGAACGAAATTTTTAGTTATGTTTTCCCAACAGTGGTGACAGGTTCCTTACTACATTTATCTATTTGTTTTGTCTCGATAATTATTGCCTGAAATCATATTATAATTATGAGTATGTTTTTATAAACTGAGATCATACAATGTGTTAATTAACTTATTTTAAGTTTAAATATTATTCTTGTTTTATACTTTGTTCATAGTTAATTTGTATATGCACACAAATGGAGAAATCACAATTAATTTCCTGTAAATAAATCAAGAAATTTAAATTGTAAACTATACAAATCTTTTATACAATGTCCCAATATTAAATATATATATCTATAAATCAATTTTTTTATTCGTCAAGTAAATTATAGATACGATAAGTAGAGCCAAGTGGCCTCCCACAGAGATTTCATCTATGTATACTTAAAACATAAATCTAGGTAATGTCAACAAGTCTCAGTTTTAATAATTATATATATAGAAATAACAAATCTCAACTAAAATAAATAAATAAGATTAGACAGATTCAAAGCAAAATATCCCGACAGATTCAAAGCAAAATATCCCAATAGATCCAGGTAAAATAATCACAACATCTATGAGTTGTGAGGCATCCTATGGAGATTTCATCTCTTTCTTAAAATAAATATAAATCGACATTACAACTACAAGTTTTGTTTCGGCTTCAAGAAATCAACAAATCTAAAAGAAAGAATCACTTAAAATTTAATTAAAACCAAGGCTTATGAAAACTTTTAAGCCTTGGTCCCATGGTTGCATGCCAAATCTTGGCTTAATTTTTAGCATCTAGTCAAACCTTGTAACATCACCCTTCACCGCATGTAAGACTTGCGGGGCTAGCACCCCTTTCTTCCAACACCTTATGCAAGCTAAGAACCTTAGATTAACACTATATAACTTGGGACTAAAGTCCAAGGTCTAGGATTCACTCCTACGTAAACAAATAAAATAAACATTTCATTAATTTAAAACATTAACATATCACATTGGCGAGGGTTTCAATCTCGGTTGGCGTCTTAGTTGGAGTCAACGTCGGACGGACGACTAGCCCTGTCGTCAAGCAAGTAAGAGTCCATATAAGTATATCCCGCAAACAAGTAAAAATGATCGTGCGTCTAAGAGTGCACATTGTGACAAATAAAGACATAACTTATATATATATATATGCAATTTGCAGGTTTATGACATGGTTGATTTTTAATGAATATCAAGTTATAAATGAAACAAGAGGTCAAAAAAATACAAATAGATTAAATTCAATATTTATTTAAAAATAAAAATAAAATCTAAATAAATTTTAATATAAAAATTAAAAATTATTATATAAATATGAAGTGTTTTTTATCTACACCAATGTTTATCAAATGTTAATATTTAAAAATATTAAAAGTTATAAAATTACAAACTTTTGAAAAGAATAATATAGAGTACGTGAACTTAAATAAGTTCAATATATTTACTTTTGAAAAAACAATGTAAATAAATAAACATTAATTTCTTGAATTGTTTGTATTGTTTTGACATCAATATTTAACATGATTAATATCATAATATCAGAATTCAAGTAAGAATATTTTTTTTTAAATATATATAAACTATTTAATATTTGCATGCAAAAGGATCGTAGTAAGCCATTTTGGTGGTTAAATATATTCTATATTTTATACCTCTTTCACAAAAAATCAAAGATAATGTATTTATAAATTTAATTATAAATATATTAAATAATTAAAATATCAAAAATAAATTATAGAACAATAAAAACAATTTATAATAATATATTCCAAAAAATATTGCCTTAACTAAAATCTAATACTATAACTAGTTACTCAACTTTTTATTACAAAATATACCTAAAATAAAAGTAATCTAATATTTCATATTTATAACCAAAGTATAAAACAAAATATATATTATAAATTTGAAGGCTTTAAAATTTTAAAATGTCAAACTACTTGTAAAAGAAATATGGGAAAAATTAAAAATAAAACAATAATATTTAATTAATCTTATTTTATAATATGTTTAAAAACATGTGTCAAATTTATCCCGAATAGTCGACAATTTTCGAACCCTCTTCTAATTTCGATACAAGAAAGTCCAATACTACATAATTATGCTACAATAATTAATATATAAACAATTTTTAATATGCTAAATTATTTTTAAAATATCAAATTCAACTATAAAAAATTTCATAATAAAAAAAATCAGAATTAAATTTAAACTTAAATTTTAAATAAAAATCAATTCAAACATAATTACAAATAGTAATAAACGACCTTATTTTCTTCTAAAAAAAATAATCCATAATCCAAAACACATTATTTTTTTAAATGAAAAGATATTGAAAATTAACTGTAAAAATATAAACTATAATTATATTTATTAATATCTTTATAGGTTTAAAAGTTAATTTCAAAAACTATATTAAACTTAAAAGAAAAAATGTTTTTCAAAATGAAAAGATATTTAAAATTAATTTAAAAATATATAAACTACAATTATATTTATTAATATTTTTATATGTTTAAAAGTTAATTTCAAAAACTATATTAAACTTACAAGAAAAAAAAGTAGAAAAAGAAAGATTTTTACACACTTTAAAAGAGCATAAAATATAAAAATTGTATATTTTGCTTTTAAAAATTAGTTTAAAGATTGTATAAGAAAACATTGATGATGATGATGATGATGCTGAAAGTCCAATGAGACCAACTTTGGTCTATCGGATATTAAGAAGGAAAATACTTGGTTTACTTTAAAATATTGTTCATGTTCTGAAAAAGCTTGCCAAGAAGCTTTCCAAGCTCACTATAGTTTTGGCAAGTTAGGGGGCTATAAAAGGTTTGTATTGTAGCAAATACTATGAAACTAATATCTAATGTGGGTATAAGCAAGGCACTCTAAAAGGAAGTGATTTTCATCCTCAACACTCATAGACTCACAAAGATGGAAAACCTTTTTCACCCATGGAGTTTTAGGAATATACCAACTCTCTGTTTCGCTATGGACTTCATGTGAGTTCGTTCTAATCTTGGCTATATTAATTTTCTTCCGTGAGCTAATTACTACCAACAGATACTTATGATCTTCCAAGTTAGGATTAATGACCTCCTTATAGTATCTTAATTTTCTCTTAACCACTGAATTTTTCTCACACCCAAATTTCTCTTTAAACTTAGAAGTAATAATATTTTCGACATTGTCAATGTTCTGCAAAATGTTGTTTTCATTAATGCCCCAATGGTTTAACCAATCCATGGTATCTTTACACCAACATAGCTTGAGGCGTAGTTGGTTTTGACTTGAGTGTAAAGAAATTTTAGGAAGTCCCTCGTTTCCCATGTTATTTATCTTATGTTTGTACATGAGGTACCTAGTCATAGCAATGCTCTCGATGGCGGAAAGACCGACTTATATGAGGAGAATAGGATAAGGCATATTGATTTTAATTTTGAGGTTATAAATTATAAACCGATTCCGGATTTGCTCAATCTTCCTCCAAGATTCTCTAGAAATGTTGCACCCCCATACTTCACAACCATACAAGATAACAGGGATGACAAGAGTTTCAAAGAGGAACTTCTTTTTGTCCCACATGACCAAATTGGTTGATTTACAATTATTTTCAAGACCAAAATAAGCTTTCCACCCTCCATTAATCCTTTTATCAATTCTATAGTTCCAATTGAGCTTGTGATGAATATCAATTTTGAGATACTTATAAGAAGTCACTTCCTCTAGATTTATAGTATCATACATAAAATTTGCACTAGTGTCTTTCTTAGACTTTATAATCATGTTTTTTGTCTTGTCAGTGTTAACAGTCATACTCATGTTAGAGAAAAATTCTTTCATAATTCTTAATTGCTTATGGATATCAAAAGGACACTGTAATACCCCATTTTTTACTAAGCATACTTATTAGTTAGACACACTCCACTTATTTTTCTTGTTTTCGTTTGGACTCATCTCGACTGAGTGAACTATATTTATGACATGATGGACTGAAATTGTGATGTGACTATGTTTATTATCACACTATAATTATAACTGTACTATTATTATGATGTCATCATGTTTATGCGGTTACGATGCGTTGATTATCATGGGATTACTGTATTTTACGATGATAATATATGTTGAAATGTTTTCATTTATCGAATGTGACGTATATGATGCAGTACATGGATACCATGTTACAATGTGACCAATTGAATTATTATATGTCGTGTGTACCTATGATGAATTAAATTATTGCATGAAATAATGATGAGGATGAGGATGTGATCACTGTGATTATCAAGTGAAATTACTTGTTATACGTGGGTATTTGTGAAGTACTAACCCACAGGACATTGGTGCTACGTGATAGTCGAATACTTGATATGATAACTAGAATAGTGAATTGCTACGCAGTAAACCTTAGCGACCAAAAATGATGATACGATGACAAAATCCAATAATCCTAATAGCAGCAGAGAATGATTTGATAGGGTATAGACCTTGTATGTTGAGATGGATGGATGTATTTCCCACCCTATGTTATTATGATAGCCGAGGTTGTCGGAGGGCTGTGTCGAGACACGATCCCCAATTTGTTGTGATGACGACGATCGTATGCCTACTAGGAGAGGCTAGTTTCGTTTTCCAGTCGACACTATCGCTCTCAAGTTGTTATGTGGTCATGTCCATGAATCCAACATCCACTTCTATACTAGTAGAGGAAGGATAGGGAGGATTTGGGCGTAGGTTAGGATGGGAGGATGTGTTAGTTAGTACTGTTGAGGGTTGGGAATTCCTTGATATTGAATTAGTGGTAGTAGGTACCCTTCCTTGTACTTGATAAATTAAACTAATGTAAACCTACATAAAGATAAGGATATGAAATCATTAAAGGGATTAATTGTTAAATAACTCAAAGTGTTAAAAATATATATGCTTTCTCTTCCACCATGGGGAAATTACTATTATTATTAGTTAGCATGTATGCATAGGTGGGATGGTGTTTGTTTATAGTGCATATCTAACTTGTGCATACACTGTCCACTCATGCACACTTGGAACATGTACAATAGTATTAATGTACAACATCATATAACACTTGAATAGTGGTATAAATTGTCATAGATAACTTAGTGAAGGATGCACTAATCAACTTAGGTAATGAATTGTTAAATTGTTAATGTGTAAAATAAGTGAGTTAATCAGTATATCTAAGCACTGTAATAAACGATTAATGTAAGTGTCATCATTTGAAAGTATTGTCAATGTGAGGTGTCGTAGAAAGAAAATTAACAATAAATAATTGTCTTATCTAACTCTTAAGGATGATTAATTAGCCCATTAGGGGTTCCTTGTCCATTAATATAAAATATCATGTTTATACCGATTTAATTATTAATTAAACAAATAAATGTTACTATTATTATTTACCATTATTAGTAATAATAATTATTCTTATTACATATTACCATCGATTATTATTAGTTTAATAATAAAAATTTATAATGTTATAACTATTGCGAGCTACACTCAAGGTTCATTGAATATGATCAAAATAATTATTTAACTCACCAAATTATATTACATGACTCATAAACTATATATATTATTAGTAAAGGTTTGACCAAATTAAATACGATGCTTTGACTTAATGTTATTATGTGATCCACTTTAAAATTATTAATTAATCTTTATTTTTGAAAACTGAAAGATGATGATTAAATGACTCGATTGAGTAATAATAAATTAAACATCCTCTCCATGAAGTTTGAGATAATTATTAGGTTATCTGCAACATTGGAATATTGAAGCAGTGCATTGAGCAATCATTAAATGAAAAGTTCTGTAAACAAGAAGGTAATAATGATTCTACTAATAAAATAACATAAAATTCAACTCAAAAGTAACCACTTCATTAAGCATTAAAAGTATTTAAGTGCTCAAGACAACCATGAATCGGATAACCACATTAAATCATTATTAAATATCTTGAATAGTGTAAGGGTATTAATAACTTATAGTCCCAAGACATTAGAGGAAAGGAGGTGGAGTAAGGATGAACAAATGTGGAGGAAAATGGGTATAAGGCGAGGTATCACAGAGAAGAAGGTTGTGGGTTTTCTGGAATATTTATGGGAAAGAATAGGACGAATAATTTGGAGTAGAAAAGAGGCATACCGGGGAAGGGGTTAACCCGAAGATCGAGGAGGTGGGAAACTCAAAGCAGGGAGGGAAATTGAACTATGGAGATTAAACTATGGAGGGATCCTAAACTATGGAAGGCTTCTATTTGGATTATCAGATTGTGGGATTGGGGGCTAGGAAATCCATCGATTTACTAGGTCCATCATGATGAGCTGGTTGGCATGGTGGTTTATCTATTTTGGATGATAAGGTTTTCGAACGAGAAGCTGCATGATCCTAATGAAGTCTACTACAATCTACAAAAAAATAGGTATTCTACTTGATCAAAACTCTCTAAAATTCAGTATAGAAAAATACAAAGGAAAAATTCCTTTCATTTTATTTTATTCCTAATGTTGTTAGAATTATGGATCCAATGAAAATTTCATGAAAACTTACATTACATAATTTTATTATTATTCTGACAAAACAACTCTTTAGGAGCTAGAAATATACAAATGGACAATGATAAGAACTTAACTTCCCATCTCTAACATATGGGAACTATAGATGGTATCAGAGCCAGGTTCGGACACTTAGACCTTTAGGGCCCACATACACCTAAACTACCTTGTATTTTTACTATGTTTAAGTCTACAAGAACAAGGAGCAAAAACCTTGATAGAAATTGGCATATGAACAACACCAACACAATGCCAAGCCTTTTTCCTAAATTTTATAGTGAAGAAATGAACTTTCAATCTAAACCCATATCAAGTTAGAATTTCCATTATTATTATTTAAAGTGTTGAAATATGGTTGACTGTTGTTTTTAGAAACAAATAACCTTGGTGGTAATTATAAACAAAATAATATGGATATGTTTATGAAACAGAGAATTGGGTTGGAAACCCTAAAAAAAACCAATAAATTTCAACAAAGCAAAGGCATAGTTATAATTATTGTTATTACTATTCTAACTACTATATAAATCTATATATAAGCATATGTAATATATATATATTGTATATAAATCTATATATAAGGATATGTAATATATATATATATATTGTATATGCATATTTTAGATCTTGGATAGATGAGGACATAATAAATTTCCATTACCCTACATAATCTATGCACATATGGTACCGATATTTGAACTACTCGCTATATTATTTTACTCATAAATCTACGTAGAGGGCGTAGTTTATAAAGGCTCTCTTCGTTTACTCCAGCACCAACATGCATGGCCATACGATATACGTTTTTTCTTTATATGGAACTTCACCCAATTGTCATTTGATTTACTACTTTATCACTCGTGTCTATCGGCCAGAATTCAATATTGTGTTTATTTCCATATAATTAAATCATATCTTAACTATGAAACACAAATTAACTCAACCATGTTTTATCTCCTCATACTACATTTTGATTATTTTGTATCAAATTTTTTCTTCTAAATCATTTAATTGCAATGTCGTGGTTGTATATTTGTATTTTCTACCTGAGTTCAGGATGCCTACCACAAGTATTAGCCTTTTGTATATAATAAGAGATAAGTCACAATTTGTATTATTTATTATATATATTTAATTATATACATATTTCTAATATACATCCATGTCGATTTCATCAGAATTTTATTCTCTCGATTTCATTTCAATTCCTTTGAAATTTGTTTTATCCTTTTCCATCCATCACATCAAGCTATGGTGGGATTAATCAGTCCTTTCCTTAACGTACCTTATGGTTTACTTGAGAATTTCCTCCCCATATATTATGGTGGTTTTATTTCAGAATCCCATTGCTATTCGACTGGTTCATTTATCGAGACAATCAATATAGCATGGCCCACGGTGAGATTCTCCTTAACAATGCATGCCAGGTCCAATTATCCTCACATTTGATGTGGCTCTACCTTATAACACCATTAAAAAAAACAAGGGGTCATAAGACTTGGTGAGGGTATAACGACTCTTGAATTTCAGGAGGCGAGGATGAATGAATATGTTGGGATTCATTGTACTTTACTGTTGGAAAAATTCAGATAAAACTCATATTTTCAGTAGTGGTAGCTAGGGCACCAACAATGGGTGTCTCAATAATTGAGGGTTTTACAAAGTCTATGGTGATGTCTATCCTTCCAAAAATAGGGGACCATACCTTCTTCGTAGCAGCTATCATGGCGATATGGAATCCCAACAGATTAGTCTTGCTTGGAACTCTTGGATCTTCCTTTATCATGTCTATCATCTCTGTAAAATTTTGGTAGGTTGTCTCGCATTCATCATGCGATAGTATTCCCTGTGGAATCCCCTCGCCCTTGATGGGATGGTTCTGCTCTTCATGACCTAGCACATAAACTTAGTATTTCCCAAGAAATGGATTTACCATGGCATCATATAATCATTTTATTAGCTCATCTCATTCTGGTTTCTCTCTATTCTTTTAAAATTAATCTCTTGAATCTTTCTTCTTGCTTAATATTTATAACTTTCCTGAGAATCTTTTGATCTGCAGAGAACCTGTAGATATCAGTGGTACCATTCTATAGAAGGATTGGTTTATACATGTAAGGAGGTGGTGGCTTCAATTAATGTCAATTCCACAAGTTCTTTATTATGTAATGCTCGAATTTTGTCTCCCTAGAGCCAAGAGGCGCCCCCATCTTGGTTTTAACAATTTACATTCAAGTAATGGTCTTATCTGCCCTCCATACTTGTAGTGATTTTTTTATTAATAGGTTGGCGTTGCCAGCTTTTATTACACCTATAAGATAATATATAAGTTATGTCATGTCACTACCCATACCTGTCATGCTATACATTCCTGTGAATTCCAACATTCTAACTTCAATAATTTATTACTATAGCTGATAAAGACAGAAAGAAAATGAATAAATAATATCTAAAAAAATATAATTGTTCCAGTGAATCAATGCTTATAAAATATCCCTGTGTTAATTTGGTGATCATTAAAGATAAAATTTTGGAATTGTATATCAGCATTCTATCTACATGATAATTTGTTTTCTTACATCTTCATTTATTTGCTTTGAATTTACATATAACAACCCTAATCTTATTCCCCATTTATGGTTGCTTTATCTTTATAGAACCATTTTCGTAGTTTTTCGACTTTCATAAATTATTGTGTTCATCCGTCTCCAATAGGGATATCTTTGGATATGCCACTGAAAGCAATTTAATTAAATTTGAGCCAGATGCTATACACCAGATTTCAGATCTCATTATCTAAGGTTCATAACAACATTTATCTTATTCCCTAGGCTTGTTTCAAAAAGCTTAATTTTCTGGAAATTCCTAGCTATCTTTCATCTTAAAAACATAATTAAGTTAGGCTCAAGAGGCATCTAAATAAATGGTCTTTTACTTGAATAATTCCTCTCCAAAAAAATTCTGCAATTATGGGTTCAAATTTCTGCATAACCAGAACAATAACCTGAAGTAATGAAATAATTCATCTTGCAATAGGTTTGAGGAATGTTTTTTACCACTCATTCGTTCTGGAAATTTGATTTCATTTTCTCATCTAAAATTACATATTTCAAATGGATTCATATGGATGTAACATGAAACCTATCATTCTATCTATTTAGTGTAAACTGCAATTTCTTCAAGACTGCAATTTCTTCAAGGAATGCTTCACATTGTTTCATCGTTTAAAATGTTGTCTCATGGGTTTATTTATGCCATTTCAAGCCAGCTTCAAAGCCTAGCCTTCATAATCATCGCCTAGAGTCATCAAACAAGTGCCAAAGCACAGTCATGAAAGCCTCCAAGTGCACAATCCATGCACTACGTGTCAAGGCACAAACCAAGTGCACAAACTAACGATAGAAAGTGTGAAGGCAAGGGCCCCCAAGAGAGTGTGCCCAAGGGAGAACACAGAGATCCTAGGTTATACCCAATGCGTCTTATTTCATGTTTAATAATAATAATATTATTATCTTATTTAATATAAGATGGTATAACCTAGTGGAAGGGTGTCGGCCACATGGATAAGCACTCTCTCCAAAGCCACAAATTTCTAAGCACTACCAAGAAAATAGTCAACCTCACCATCTCAACCAGCCATTTCATTATGAAAAAAACCCTAAATAAGAGAGGAGTAATTATTTGTTAGTTCGCCATTAGATTCAAAATCCGATCCAATAAAATATCTATTTTTTCTCGGACACCAACATGACTTTGCGAAGTAGAAGGGTAAGAATCCCCACAAAACAATTCAATACATGTTTTAGATAGTTTCCCATCACAACAACGTCGTATGAGATCAATCATCCATAATAGAGCAGACCAATAACAAGCAATGACGTTCTTCAATAATTGAGTGCACAAAGAGTCAAAGTATTTAATATGGTCTACAATGGAATGAAATTCTTCCAACAATCCAGGTCTGCACGTATCTGCGACATCCTTGGCTGAGTGTGTATTTTTCACCTCAATGTATCCTGCGATGTATTGCTCAACTTCTCTGCGAGCTATATTATTAATGTGGAATCTACAAGCTAAATTCATATAATGAATCGTAGAAAACATGTCTTTTAAATTCTGCTTCGGCATACCTAAATATTCGCTATTAATATCTTATTTAATATCAGATGGTCTCACCTCCATAATGTCGCAGCTAGAACAACTGCCTTACCATGTTCATAATTTCTGAGTTGGATTATAGATAATGCGGATCTATAAACAGGACAAAATAAATTCTCTGGGAAGATGTATAGCCTCTTTCCAGCACTCAGAACTGGAAAAAAAAAATGAAATTAGTCGGAGGTTTAAAATATGGGCTACACGCTTAATTCTTCCTCAGATTCTATATTCAGTAAAGTCATCACATGTACATGTTTGTTTCTATATACATGTGGAGACTCCCTTTCGATCCCCCTTGAGACTCCTTAAAACCCTAGTACAAGTACTGTTACGCTACAACTCCCGGGTGGAATATATACAAATATATACTAGTCAGATGTAGAGATATATATACAAATAGCACCCAGAAAACACCAAGGATGTATAAACGCAGATAAATAAATCAATATGACATAAATACTAACTAAGCATGAAGAGGGTTTAGATTGACAAAGAAAAATGCTTGATGATACCTCGGATGGAGAGCACCAAAATATCCACAGCCATAAAAGCAAAAAGGACGGCCATACATCAGTATCATTAAAAACATAGCGAATTGGAATGAAGGAAAGGGTAGCATATACAGTTTCAGCCACATTTTCTTACCCTTTCTGTGTGTTGCAACAACCCTCTTACCCATGACTGCTTTCTGAAGCTCTGCAGCAGATACCCTTTCTATGACCTTATCATCCTCTCCAATAATTTTCTTGGTGACCCTCTTTCTGCCATTGTGCTTGCTCCACCGTACACAGGGTTGCAAACTGTATGTGCATACTAAACACATAAAAAATTTAGCACTGTCGGGGTATATTTAGAGAAACTTTTCTAGATATTCAAAAAAAAAACCTCCTGTTGACAGCACGCTTTCAATAAGTGCTCCTAGTCTTCCTATGAAACACCACGATACCAATGTTTCCACGCTTGGAAGTTCTTCCTCTGATGCCCGGCCGAGGAAAATGGGAGGTAGTACCATCACTCCCATTCACATTGAAAATTCCATCGTGGATGCTGGTAGCTAAATGTAGAAATACCTCATGCAACCTCCCTCTTCCATGCTTAGCAGCTCCCCTCACAGACCTGCAGAAAAAAGAAAAAACAATTGGCGGAAAAAGGACTGGGTGAGGAGGGCTGACTATTTTAGTGTAGCGCTATCTTCCTCCTAGGGCTCGTTGATGATTGCCATGTGAAGGGAATGTATATAGGATATAGTATGAAGAGGCCGCCTAAGGAAGAACGAAGGAGGAAGCCTAGTGGGCTGTGAAAAGATGAAAGACCCACACGCCATTTTATCAAAATAAAATTTAATTTAAATTTAAATTGACATAATTTTAAATTAAATTTATGTACATATTTAATATTACCTCAATTAAATATGGTTTGGATTAATTAATTTAAATTGAAATATATTTCAAAATTTTGAATTATTCTAATGTATATATATAATGTCTAAGTTATACTTGTTATAAGATTAAACTTTTATGATTAAAATTTATATAATTATCAACTTTCTAATTTAAATTTTATAATAAACTTATACATCTAAATTATAGAAGAAATACTGAATTAGTTACAAGGTTATGAGTCAGTCAAAGTAAGTTGGACTAAATAATGTAGGAAGTGTCGTATGCGATGTCACGACACGTGTGACCCGTGCAATACATAGGTCATTAGTGATTATCTAAGCCATGAGGATGGTGCAACGCCACGTAGTTTATATAAGTAAATAAGTGAATTGGGGTTTAAATACTATATGTTAAGAGTAATATGAGAGTATTAATTACTTATAGGTTAATTACAATTTAATTTGAAAGGGTTAGATTGTCGAGGTGACTCTAGTTAAACTAAATTTAAGTTAAATTCAGTGACATAGTAGGTTCCATACAAGTAATCATGACATGTGTGACCCCAATGGTAGATGTGGTAGAAAGCGATTACCTAAGCCTCGAGGATGGTGTGATACCCCACGTTTCTCCTATGACATATTGCTTTAGTTGTTACTCCCGACATCAATACTTAAGGTTCATGATGTGTGACGATGGATATTCATTTATCTAGATGAGACAAGTCATGATGTTTAACATAAAATTAGGCACAATATTTACATGACAAGCATAGACATGTTCACCCCGTTTAGAGAAAACCATGGATAATATCATGTGGGTGTCATACATAATCACAAACATTACAACATAACAATTAATAAAATAGGATATGAAGGAAAATAGTTGTAAAGATACTTGATTTCATCATACTAATTATAGATTAAGGTAATGAATCCTTGTAGGAAGCCTAGATATTAAAAGCCTAAACACTTTAAGCATCTTATATTAAACTCTTATTGGTAGTTTCAAGCATTTTACTTATGAGTGAGTATTACATGCTAAGTTGATGGTATCAACTTAGCATTTATGACCACGATGAAGGAATCTTAAATGTGAAATGTGTAAACATGTTAGCAAAGTAGGAATTTGTATGTCTTATTAAGGGGTAAGGAAGTATCTTGTTGGGATTGACTAACTTGATTATAACTCATAAGAATTATTATACCGTTATATATATGTATTATTAATATTGAGTTGAACTCTCCTTAAAAACATTATAACTTGCACACGGTGTCTTGATAGTAACTTCGGGATGAAGTTTCCTCAAGGATGGGTGTATGTAATGCCCCAATTTTTACCAAACATACTTATCAGTTAGACACACTCCACTTATTTTTCTTGTTTTCTTTTGGACTCATCTCGACTCAGTGAACTATATTTACGACATATGGACCGAAATTGTGATGTGACTATGTTTATTATGACACTATAATTATAAGGTTACTATGGTTATGATGTCATCATGTTTATGCAATTACGATGTGTTGATTATCATGGGATTATTGTATTTTACGATGATAATATATGTTGAAATGTTTTCATTTATCAAATGTGAAGTATATGATGCGGTACATGGATACCATGTTACGATGTGGCCAATTGAATTATTATACGTCGTGTGTACTTATGATGAATTAAATTATTACATGAAATAATGATGAGGATGATGATGTGATCAATTGATTATCAAGTGAAATTACTTGTTATACGTGTGTATTTGTGAACTACTAACCCACAGGACATTGGCTCTGTGATAATCAAATACTTGATATGATAACTGGAATAGTGACTTGCTAAGCAGTAAACCTTAGCGACCAAAAATGATGATACGATGACACAATCCAATAATCTTGATAGCAACAGAGAATGATTTGATAGGGTATAGACCTTGTATGTTGATAGGGATGAATGTATTTTCCACCCTATTTTATTATGATACCCAAGGTCATGGGAGGGTCGTGCTAAGAAACGCTCCCTAAGTCGTTGTGATGACGATGATCAGATTCTTGCTAGGAGAGGTTAGGTCCATTGTTTAGCTGACGCTATCTCTCTGAGGTTCTTATGTGGTCAGGTCAGTGAAGCCGACATCCACTTCTATACTAGCAAAGGAAGGATAGGGAGGATGTGGACGTAGGTTAGGATGGGAGGATGTGTTAGTTAGTACTGTTGATGGTTGAGCATTCCTTGATACTGAATTAGTGGTAGTAGGTACCATTCCTTGTACTTGATCGATTAAACTAGTGTAAACTTACATAAAAATAAGGATATGAAATCATAAAAAGGGATTAAGTGTTAAATAACTCAGAGTGTTAAAAATATATATGATTTCTCTTTCTGCATGGAGAAATTACTATTATTATTAGTTAGCATGTATGCATAGGTGGGATGGTGTTTGTTTACAGTGAATATCTAACTTGTGCATACGCTGGCCACACATGCAAACTTGGCACATGTACAATAGTATTAATGTACAAAATATGTGTCACGCTTGAATAATGGTATAAATTGTCATAGATAACTTAGTGAAGGATGTAATAATCAACTTAGGTAATGAATTGTTGAATTGTTAATGTGTAAAATAAGAGATTTAGTCAGTATATCTAAACACTGTAATAAATAGTTAATGTTGATTTTAGCATTTTTTTCCTTAATTATTCTAATTTCCCTTTTTCTTTTCTTAACCTTTGTAAATGCTAATTTAGAATTTCTTTCCTTAATTGTTCCTAATTTTCATTTACATGTTTCCTTGATTTTTGCTTTTGGTCTCCTAGTTTTGTGTGTGTGCATTTGTGTTTCCAATTAGAAATTACTTTCTCTATTTTATTTTGTATATGATTTTTTCCATAATGTTATACCTTCCTTTAATTTATTTCCAACTCATGAATTTATTATTTAGTTAAATATTTCTAACTTTATAATTTAATAATTACATTAGTTTATCATGGTGATATCAAGGGTTCCATGACCATCTTCATGCCCTTCAAATATCTCGTTTTCCGTGGTGGGGAGTTAGTACAATGGCTGAGACCATGTTAACTCAATCTGATCTATGTTGTGGAGAGACTCATGGTTAATGAGGAATAAATCCAACACCTCATTGTGCACCACTTAGTTAATCCTCGTGGGTGACGGAGCTCGCGACCTACCCCCACGGCAACATGCCTCATGCAAGTAAAATCCTCTATCGCTTTTCAACCTACCACATGGAAAATAGGTGCTAATCATGTTGATACTTTCTTCCATACAACCCCATCATCATTTTGTGGATCGATTGCAAATCATGTGTATGCTTACATGAAATCCATGTGCATTAATTGAACTATACATTTAATCGAAATATCAATTAAATCAATTATATCACATGATATTATATCTATACTCAATCTGGAATTCATGTGGCATTAACACCACCTTGTATCATTGCGCATTTGGGCCCTTTTCACTCTAGAAAATTGTCAAAGCATCTACAATATATTGTAAGTAACGAAAATTACGTATATCTTTCATTCATGCATTATAAAATCAATAATATCGCATCATATAAATCTATCTACAAAAATCCATTCATTCATGAGTAACAAATGTGACATAACAATCAATATATATATATATATATATATATATATATATATATATATATATATATATATAAGTCATTTTAATTCATAGTATTAAACCAGGTCATTTGCACTCAAATTCCCTCAAACAATAACATATTTTTAACACTGAAATCGTCTGACAAAACAAGGCACTACAATGGTGCATTATAAAATTCCTTTTATCTATGACTAACCAAATGCATCATCATAATCAAAGCATATGTGTGTGTGTGTGTGTGTGTTGTTTCAAATTATAAAATTCAAACAAGTCATTTGTGATAAATGCCCTCAAATAATAATATAGTTTAGTAATAAAAGAGTCTAACAAAATGGGCCACTACATTAATCATTATTTGTAAATTTGTAATATATATTGTAGAAATTTGTAATTAATTTTGATTGTTTGAATAATATAAAAAAAAACAAATAATTGAATTGGATTATTTACAAAATAAATATTAAAAAGTTCATTTAATTATAGTGCAAAATTTTATAACTAAAATTTTCTTGGATATGTCAACATGGCAAAGAATTAGGATAACTTTGTTTGTTTGTTTGTTTGTTTTGGGGGGACATGTTGGGGCTGTCCTACACACTTCTCCTTTGAGATAATCTTGGCCGAAATTTGAGGATTTGAGATTTGTGGATGGTGAATTTTATGGGAACTATTCATTAACACTTTGCATGTCTATCGTATCTAATAGGTAGACAAAGAGAATAATTTGCTTTGGACTAGGAATTTTGTAGGTGGTTTCTATACTCCTAGTTTGGGTTATAGGGTCATTTGTGAATAACAAGATATACTTGAGCCTAAGTTGGTGGACCTTAGAGACTTAGAAATTCAAATTTACTTTGAAGTCCAAGTCGTTTATGTGGTTGGATCTTTCATATAAGGTACCTGTGTGGGATTATCTAATCTGGAAATATGGTTTTGGACCGGACAAATGCCCTCTTTGCAAAGCTAACAATGATTATATAAACCATTTGTTTATTCAATGTTCTTACATATCCAAAATGTGGGATTGTACCACACAGGTAAGAGTTATTCATTTTATTTGAAATGGTTTGGGGCTACAAGAGGCGTTATAGGATTCTATAAATAATGAGGCATATAAAGATGTTTTGGCTCTACCTACCCTTACAATCTAGGAGGCTTGGATGGCTAGAAAGAAATCCATTTTTTAATTATATTTACATTGATTCATATGTATATACTTCTAAAATTATGGTGATTCTTAGTCATTTTCCTCAAGATGATGGTCCTCTAAAGGTGAGAAGGATTGTTGAGGATATTATAGACAAAAAGGTTGTTGGTCAGATTTTATGGTGCTTCACAAGGCTTTCTAGGTATGGGTGGTGAATGGGGTATTATACACTTACTTGATTCACATTAGATACTGTTTTTCACAGGCATGGGGAGGAGCACAAATAATCATGTTGAGATGATGGCATTAAAATTAGTCATGATTTTAGCTCATTCCAAAGGGGTTTCAGAAACTATGGGATTTTGGGGACCCAAAGCTAGTTTTTGAATGGATGAAGTTGAAGAGGCATCCAAAAAATATTCTATTGACTCTTTTATATGAATAATTGTATAGAATTGCATGTATTTTCCAGGAAATAAGCATTCAACACATCTACAGAGAGATAAATGCAATAGTAGATCAACTGTCCAAGCATGGTTTAGGTGGGTGATGGCATTCGACATCAATGGGAGCAAGAAAATGATACAATTGCTGAGCATGACTCAGGTCCTTATTTTACATGAATAATCAACTACATGAAAAGAACATTCATGTATCTATGAGTCAAAAAGTACAGATCCAACAACATCTTTGGTGACAATACACAACAATTATATATGTATTTTATCACAGATTCCTTTAAAGTCATATAGGACAAGCTATGTGCAATATGGTTCAAAATTTTCTGTTTTTATAATGGATTAATGATCTATAGCAGATCCATTTTGTTTGAATAAATTTTTGTAATGCACTACATAACCCATGAACAAGGTGTTTCATTTTAAATATAACGAATTGTGACTTTTTTTTCCTGTGGAAATAAAAAAAAAACAACACTTTAATAGAGCTCCCAACATAACATACACCATTTCTCTTAACATATATGATGGCATATGGAATTTTTAATAAGATTAACAACACTTTAAAATCACATTATACAATAAGCATAACATGTGGTGCTAGAAAATGGATTTTAGTATTGTCAATATTCACATGTAAAGGTTTTGATTTTTAATATTGCTTCCTAAACAAACACATGTATAAGTTATTGGTTTTTGAGGCAAAACATGCAGCTAGGATTTAGTACGAAGAGGCCGCGTAAGGGAGAACGAAGGAGGAAGCTTAGTGGGCTGTGAAAAGATGAAAGACGCACATGCCATTTTATCAGAATAAAATTTAATTGAAATTTAAATTTATGTACATATTTAATATAAATTCAAAATTTAGTTGAGGATTACCTTCATTAAATATGGTTTGGATTAATTAATTTAAATTGAAATATATTTAAAAATTTTGAATTATTTTAATGTATGTATATAAATTCTAAGTTATAGGTGTTATAAGATTAAACTTTTATCATTAAAATTTATATAATTATCAACCTTCTAATTTAAATTTTATAATAAACTTATAGCTATAAATTATAGAACAAATACTGAATTAGCTACAAGGTTATGAGTCAACGTAAGTTGGACTAAATAATGTAGGAAGTTTCATGTACAATGTCATGACACGTGTGACCCACGCAATAGGTATGGTCATTAGTGATTATCTA
Organism: Pseudotsuga menziesii; assembly: GCA_001517045.1. Lineage (NCBI taxonomy): Eukaryota > Viridiplantae > Streptophyta > Pinopsida > Pinales > Pinaceae > Pseudotsuga > Pseudotsuga menziesii. Next base: position 47,591 of record LPNX010747570.1, on the reverse strand, counting down.
ATCCATGAGGATGGTGCAAAACCACGCAGTTTATTTAAGTAAATAAGTGACTTGGGGTTTAAATACTATATGTTAAGAGTAATATGATATTACTAATTAATTATAGGTTAACTACAATTTAATTTGAATCGGCTAGATTGTTAGGATGCTACTCTAGTTAAACTAAATTTAAGTTAAATTCAGTAACATAGTAGGTTCCATACAAGTAATCATGACATGTGTGACCCCAATGGTAGATGTGGTCGAAAGCGACTACCTAAGCCTTGAGGATATTGTGATATCCCGCGTTTCTCCTATGACATATTGCTTTACTTGCGACTCCCGACATTATGTTTAAAATAAAATTAGTCACAAGATTGACATGAAAAGCATAGACATGTTAACCTCGTTTAGAGAAAACCATGGACAATATCATGTGGGTGTCATACATAATCACAAACATTATAACATAACAATCAAGAAAAGAGGATATGAAGGAAATTGGTTGTAAAGATAAGATTTCATCGTACTAATTATAGATTATGGTAATGAATCCTTGTAGGTATCCTAGATGTTAAAAGCCTAAACACTTTAAGCATCTTATATTAAACTCTTATTGGTAGTTTCAAGAATTTTACTTATGAGTGAGTATTACATGCTAAGTTGATGGTATCAACTTAGCATTTATGACTACGATGAAAGAATCTTAAATGTGAAATGTGTAAACATGTTAGCATGGTAGGAATTTGTACGTCTTATTAAGGGGTAATGAAGTATGTTGTTGAGATTGACTAACTTGACTATAACTCATAAGAATTAGTATACCGTTATATATATGCATTATTAAGATTGAGTTGAACTCTCCTTAAAAACATTATAACTTGCACATGGTGTCTTGATAGTAACTTCGGGATGAAGTTTCCTCGAGGATGGGTGTATGGTAATGCCCCATTTTTTACTAAACATACTTATCACCTAGACACTCCACTTTTTTTCGTATTTTCTTTTGGACTCATCTCAACTAAGTGAACTATATTTATGACATAATGGATGGAAATTGTGATCTGACTATGTTTATTATGACACTATAATTATAAGGTTACTACGCTTATGATGTCATCATTTTTATGTGGTTACAATGTGTTGATTATCATGGGATTACTATATTTTACAATGATAATATATGTTGAAATGTTTTCATTTATCAAATGTGAAGTATATGATGTGGTACGTGGATACCATGTTACGATGTGACCAATTGAATTATTATACATCGTGTGTACCTATCATGAATTAATTATTACATGAAATAATGATGAGGATGATGATGTGATCAGTTAATTATCAAGTGAAATTACTTGTTATACGTGTGTATTTGTGAACTACTAACCCACAGGAAATTGGCGTTGTGATAGTCGAATACTTGATATGATAACTGGAATAGTGACTTGTTGCACAGTAAACCTTAGAGACCAAAAATGATCATACAATGGCACAATCCAATAATCCTGATAGGAACAGAGAATGATCTGATAGGGTATAGACCTTGTATGTTGAGAGGGATGGATGTATTTCCCACCCTATGATATTATGATACCTGAGGTCATGGGAAGTTTGTGCTGAGAAACCCTCCCCAAGTTGTTGTGATGACAATGATCGTATTCCTGCTATGAGAGGCTAGGTCCAATGTTCAGCCGATACTATCGCTCTTAGGTTCTTATGTGGTTAGGTCAGTGAAGCCAACATCCACTTCTATACTAGCAGAGCAAGGATAGGGAGGATGCGAATGTAGGTTAGGATGGGAGGATGCGAACATAGGTTAGGATCGGAGGATATGTTAGTTAGTATTGTTGAGGGTTGGCCATTCCTTGATACTTAATTAGTTGTAGTAGGTATCCCTCCTTGTACTTGATCGATTAAACTAGTGTAAACCTACATAAAGATAAGGATATCAAATCATAAAAGGGATTAATTGTTAAATAACTCAAAGCCTTAAAAATATATATGATTCTCTTTCTGCATGGGGAAATTACTATAATTATTAGTTAGCATGTATGCATAGGTGGGATGGTGTTTGTTTATAGTGAATATCTGAATTGTGCATACACTGGCCATGCATGCACATTTGGCACATGTACAATAGTATTAATGTACAACATACGTGTCACACTTGAATAGTGGTATAAATTGTCATAGATAACTTACTGAAGGATGTACTAATCAACTTAGGTAATGAATTCTTAAATTGTTAATGTGTAAAATAAGAGAGTTAGTCAGTATATCTAAACACTGTAATAAACAATTAATGTAATTGTCATAATTTGAAAGTATCATCAATGTGAGGTGTCATGGAAAGAACATTAACAATAAAGAATTGTCTTGTCTAACTGTTAAGCATGAGTAGTTAACCCATTAGGGGTGCCTTGTCCATTAATATAAAAATACCATGTTTATATTGATTTACTTATTGATTAAACAAATAAATGTTACTACTATTATTTACCATTAGTAGTAATAATAATTATTATTATTGCTTATTACCATTGATTATTATTAGTTTAATAATAAAAATTTATCATGTTATAACTATTGCGAGCTACACCTAAGTTTCATTTAATATGATCAAAATTATTATTTAACTCACCAAATTATTTTACATGACTCATAAAATATATATATTATTATTAAAGGTTTGACCAAATGAAATACGATGTTGTAACTTAATGTTATTATGTGATCCACTTTAAAAATATTATTTAATCTTTATTTTTGAAAACTGAAACATGATGATTAAAACAGACTAGATTGAGTAATAATAACGTAAACATCCTCTCCATGAAGTTTGAGATAATTATTAGGTTTTCTACAACATTCGAATATTGAAGCAGTTCATCAAGTAATTATATACAGCATTGGAATATTGAAGCGGTGCATTGAGTAATCATTAAATGAAAAGTTCTGTAAACAAGATGGTAATGATGATTCTACTAATAAAGTAACATAAAAGTCAACTCAAAAGTACCCACTTCATTAAGCATTAAAAGTATGTAACTTCTCAAGACAACCATGAATCAGATAACCACATTAAATCATTATTAAATATCTTGAATAGTGTAAGGGTATTAATAATTTATAGCCCCGAGACATTAGTGGAAAGGCGTTGGAGTAAGGATGAAGAAAGGGGTACGAAAATGAGTATAAGGGGAGGTCTCACAGAGGAGAAGGGTGTGGGCTTTTGGAATACTTATCGGGAAGAATAGGAAAGAGAATTTGGAGGAGAAAGGAGGCATACCAGGGAGGGGGTTAACCCAAATATTGAGAAGGTGTGAAACTCAAAGCAGGGAGGGAAATTGAACTATGGAAGGTTGTTATTCCGTTCATTTCCTAGGGCTAGCATGATGAGCTGGTTTTTAGGGTGGTTTATCTATTTTGGCTACTAAGGTTTTCCAGAAAGGAGCAGCTACATGATCCTAACGAAGTCTACTGCAATATACAAAAAAACAGGTCTTCTACTTGATCAAAACTCTCTAAAATTCAGTATAGAAAAAACACAAAGGAAAATTTCCTTTCATTTTATTTTATTCCTATTGTTGTTAGAATTATGGACGGAATGAAAATGGCATGAGAACTTACATTGCATAATTTTATTACTTTTTTGACAAAACAACTCTTTAGGAGCTACAAAGATACAAATAGACAATGATAATACCTTAAGTGCCCGTCTCTAATAGATGTGCACTACATAAACCTTACGATGCGAACAATATCATCAGCATAAAGTAGGAGGATGATAACTATCCTAGCTAAGACTGTACCAGTGCAACTTGCTTCTTCTAAACACTTTTCTAACATATCAATGTAAATGCCAAAAAGGTTAGGGGAGAGGGGGAAACCTTGTTTCACTTCAATATTACAATTTATATCTGTTTCCCACCCCTCATTATTCTTAAAATTAGCAATAATATTTTTGTATAACCTTATCGTAGCAACTCTTAACTCAAAAGGAACCTTAATCTCCTCTAGCCTATTCCATAGGTTGTTTCTAGGCATTGTATCAAAAGCTTTTCTAAAATCCACAAAGAAACAAAATAGGTTGGACTTATTATTACGACATTCCTCTACAATGATCGTAAGTGTACAGAGGAAGCCCATGGTTGATAATTCCTTCTAAAACTTGCTTGGCCTTTATCCCTCTTACCTTCCATTTCTAGTGATCCATTGATCTTCGTTTCTAAGATAATACCATAAAACTTAGCAAAGAGAGGGATAATCATAATAGTCTGATAATTAGAGGGGTCTTTTTTATCGCCACTTTTGAAAGTAGGAATAATGAGGCTTTGAGTCCAAGGTGTAGGAAACCCATGCTTGACCGCTAGATTAAAGAGTTTGTGGATGTGCGGGATGAGGAAAGTCCCTCCAATTTTTAAGATTTCTGCTTGGTAGCCTTCAATGTCTTTGGATTTTCCATTTGCTAAGTGCTTAACACTGAAATCTATGTATTCTAACGAGAAAATTTATTTCATTGTAAGAAGGTTTTGATGCTATCCCTGATATCCGGGTATTCATAAAGTGTTTTAAGATAGGAATTTCAATCGTCTAAAGCAATTTTATTGTCTTCTTTTTTTTTGCGAGTTAGAATTTGCCTACAAAATTTCTTAGGAGCCACCATGGAGAGGTGTAGGAGATTTTTCTTCCTTTTACATAGATAATGTCTTTTTTTTCTTTTAATTATGGCTTTGTAGTGATTTATCTTGTCAATTTTTATCGAATCTGTAGGAGCTTTCTTAATTTCTTTTCTCGCATCATTACACTCTTGATCATGCCAAGGGTTGGTTATACTATTGCTTGTTTTAGTCGATACTTCAATAGAGAACATTTTAATGGATGACGAGAGGGTTGTAACTAAATTATGGTAGATATTTTCTATGCTAGATAAATGAACCGGTTCATTTTTTAGATTATGGAGAAAAATGTTAGCTTTATTTTTATCGAAGATCGGGTGATTTTGGCAATTATAGTTTTCCTCCTTGGGATCGCTATGCATGCAAATATTGAGAGTTATAATTAAAGGTCTATGATCAGGTTCAGGTTCATGGTCGTTGAAGATGTTGAAATCTATTAATTTTTTATATATAGGGATATCATATATAACATAATCTACCACACTACTTCCAAGCCCGTGGATACAAGTCATCTGGCTAGAGTTTGGCTATTTTGTGAGACCATTGAAAATGATAAGATCTTGAGCACTAAAAAATTTCACCATCTCAGCCCCGAATAAATTTTCACCTAGATCTTCGGAACTTCTTTTGTACCTATTAGCTAGCTCATAGGTCTTCGTCTAACCAAAGAGGATTAGGGTTGGAATAGTTGCTTAAAAGAATAGCTTGGTTATTGGAAGTTTGAACATTGAAGTCACCCATCAAAAGGATATTTCCTTCCTTCCTTAAACATGAAATATCATGTTCTAAACTATCATAAAGACAATTTTTATCTAAATTGGTTTTTTATAGAAGTTGGAATTAATAGAGAAATATAATGAATGGTTGTGTATGTGTTTTCATCATTAATGTATGTGATCTCTATCCAAATAAATTGGTTGTAAGGGTCTTTCTTATAAATCCTAACATGTGGGGATATGTTCTTCCTAATGTAATAGGCCATACCCCCAATGCCTCTGCGACATTAACGTTTATTCCATATTGACCATATGACATATCTGTCTATATCAGGGACCTTGGACTCCTCGTGTTCACAAGTTTCAACCAATAATATAATAACAATTTCACTCGGTATCCAAATTAACTTAGGGCCTTTTGTGCCCGTGGGGGGGCAGAGCAAGTAGTTAAGTGGAATTTTTTGTAAATGGAAGGTCTCGTGTTCAAATCCCCCCCAAATTTACTCGTGCGCCATGGTTCGAGCCCTGTGGTTGCACCTAGGGTTATAGTGGTAGCGGGATTAGATCCCTGGACCTCGTGTCACGCAAGTACCAGCCCGTCCCCAGTTGCCGACTCCCTTAGTAAAAAAAAAACTTAGGGCCTTTTCTCCATGGAAATCCTCGCCAGTTCCACGATAAGATCCTGGAACTATTTCAATATAAACATATGGTTTAAAGTGTATAATTTTTTGAATAGGTATGGAATTTTGTATTTTATATATATGAATGAACTGAAAACAATACAACTTTGAAGTGACACTAGTAGTACACTCTATCATAAATATTTTATGAATTTTTTTAATTTTTCATAATGGATGTAAATTTTATTTTATCTTACTATTTTAACTAAGGGGGTGAATGATAAAAATGGTCTTTTCAATGCCTATAGGCCATTTAAAATTCAACACATATGAAAATAAATAGAATAAATAAAACTATTAATATTGTTAGATAAACTTTTGCTTTCTTTGACAAAACTAATGTGAAGTGAAACATATAGTCACCTCCCTAGGCATGACTAAAAAAAATTATTTACAATATTTTTTATGAGGTGTGGAGAAGGTACTTCAATGTCAAACAAATTCAAATTTAATAAACAT
>LPNX010747570.1:0-40047 GCA_001517045.1 Pseudotsuga menziesii | reverse complement strand
CTAACCTACTCTACTTGTCGTCCAATGAGCCTCGTGATGCAATGTATTTGAAGAAGCATTCCAAATTTTAATACCTTTACCTCTTTATATAACAACACTAAAAATCGTAAAAAATAAAAAATTCTAACCTACTCTACTTGTCGTCCAATGAGCCTCGTGATGCAATGTATTTGAAGAAGCATTCCAAATTTTAATACCTTTACCTCTTTATATAACAACACTAAAAATCGTAAAAAATAAAAAATTCTAACCTACTCTACTTGTCGTCCAATGAGCCTCGTGATGCAATGTATTTGAAGAAGCATTCCAAATTTTAATACCTTTACCTCTTTATATAACAACACTAAAAATCATAAAAAATAAAAAATAAAATATTCACTGGTGTAACAAGAAGGGATTCTAAGAAATATTTACAGTGATGTTATAAATATTTTACCTCTGTTGTAAAATACTTATGTAATCAAGTTCTAAGGGCATCATTAGTATTCCAAGAGTTCCTTCCTAACCTTAGTCGATATATATAAGAATTGTAGAAAGTTGAAACAACTTGTACCACTTTGTTTTTAACCTTTTCTTGCAAAATCAAAGGAAATCACAGTTTGTAAACAGGGTTTGTAGGTAAGTTTCGAGTCTTACTTAGCCTCACCATCTAATGCATGGAAAATTTACTTCGTGTGAGCAAGTAGAAGGCTTAGCCTTGGATAAAGAAATAACAAGACCTAACCACAAAATTCATCTTACAATTCAAGTGCCCTAAAGGTCTTAAGAACCCATCTATACCTAAGCCATACTATAACATAACCTCTATGTGGTAACTTTTGTCTCCCACGGAAACATATCAAAACTTAAATGAAGGTTGATTATAGACATGGATCTATTGATTTGACAGTTTATACGCAAAGGACACATTATAACTTTTCTCGAGATTGATCCATGTCATGACATTAAAGGCTCTCCTCTGTGGCAGAAGATACAAGGAACGAAGCTTTAGGTCTTTAATGGATCTCAAAATTCACAACCATCGGCATGATAGTGGTCTTGTCAGGTTTGGAAAGGGTTTTGTAAGCACTACTCGTCTTTTGTTACTCAACTCTGCAGAACTCTTACTAGAAGTCGGGATGGGGAAACTAGAACAATTTTCCCTTAAGACCCTCATCATAGAACCAAGGATAATTGCTTATGGTAACAGTCTCTAGATGAAACAGTTTGGAACAGGCTTAGGCGACTTTGTCTGGTTCAGCAAAATGTTACAGAGGTGAGGTTTTTACTTTGATAGTCATGCTTCTATCATTTTAAACTTCGTTGAAAAATGTCCTTAAATTTCACTCTCTACCTCTTTTAACCTCAACACATAAATGTGTATGGAGGATATACCAGACGATTCTCTACTAGAGAAGAAGAATAGTATCTGAGAGGTAAAACTCGTTAGTCTTACCTTATCCTAGCTCCGGGAAAGGGAACACCTGCAGTTTCTTTTTTTGTTTTAAATACTTGTTTTGGTTTCAACTCTGGCATTATGGTCCTTAAGATAGTGTAACACTATGTAAATGTTTTGTGGCCATGAGACCTACTTAAGTATTTTATCTCTGGCCTTTGAAGCCAGTCCAAACTTAACGTTAATATTTTGATAGACAAAGAGGAATTGAATTCATAAAAGATTTGTCGAACTAACTAGGCGATGTTCCCTAAGAAGTTAATCAACCAGATTAACTTGCTACTGTTCATTCTTTGATTTATAATTCATAATTAAATTATACAAACCCAAAGCCGTAGGGTAAATCGTGGCGGAGTCTAGGCTGCTAGCTATGGTACATCTTGTGATAGTTCTTGCAATAATACTCTATAAATAAATTAAGGTTTTTATTCTATTACTCTAAAAAGTGTTTTTGATTAAGTCATCATTGTAACCACATCACTGATTTGATCATAATATGCGTTATCCCATGAGTTGGTTGTATGAGTATGCTTTACTTGTTTGATTTGTCGCGTCCCCAACCCTCCCACCGGCGAAGAGGACGTGACTCACATACTAATCGACCCGGGCAATATAGTCGATGAACATCTTAATAAAAAAATGCATTAAACTACTAACATACACAGATGCATAAATGACTATCAAACATACAGCAGAAGAAAATTGCATTCATCATGTTCATACATAAAATAATATAATTGCAAAGATTTAAGCACAAGAATACTTATCTTCAAGAAATCTTGTCCCAAAACCAGCTACATCGTTGCAAAGTTCCACCCAACCATAGGCCAATGCGCTCATCAATCTCTTAGCAACACTGCCACCCCCGAGCTGGGCATGATTCCGCAAGGGATAAGGGGAAACTAGCAGGCTCACACGTAGCGAAGAATACACAACAGTACATAGACAAGCCAACATAGTTGGGTTTATCAGGCTATCAGGAGCTGGACACACTGGCTGCTAAGTGAGTGGGATCAATGAAGAGCTGAGGACACCTGCAACAAAGCTATTCTGACTTCTATATCATCCACACACACCCAACATGAGGAATCATCCCCTTCTCTGTTGCATAGTCCCTTAGGCCATGAATTCCCTTCAAGTGCTATTCATTGGGTGTAGAGAAGAAATCCAACCCTCTAGCTCTACCCATGAGGCCCCTACACATAATAGGTTTATCAAGCACGCTCAGGCTCTACTTCCACTCCCAAACAGTCCAAGTACCAACCACTGTACACACACAGCCCAAACACAACAATTCACAACTCTGGGATTTAGTGGAAACACCACAGAGAAAAACCGGATTGGGTAATACACAGCTCAAACCGAGCAGAATGACTCCAAAGTCGTTCTTGGCCCTATGGTGGCCAAAACGACTCAACAACAACCCACAACAACCCAAAATTCGTAGGGAAACCAGAAGCGATCTCTCAGCTGCGTGAGGGGAAGAATACGACCTGCATGAAGGTGGATTCACCTACACAGACCCACCTTGTGAAGAGAAACTACACACAGCAAAATCGAGGAAGAAGAACCGTCGCAAATGCCTATTTCTGTGAGGAAAACGAGTGCCTCCATGAGTGTGGAATGGCCTCCCTTGGTGGAGTATGCATGTGGTTAAAGGATTGACAGTCGTGCCAACCACACGACTGCCCATGCACATGTTCCCCCAAGGGTAATAACTACCCAACCAACTCTAGCAGAATTAAAATGGTTGGTGGATGAGACAAAGGAAAAAGGTGAGTAAGACAAACAAGATGTTTGACATCTAGATGGGTTTATCAATTGAAACTTGGTTGTTTCCCAATGGCTCCCAAGGGTTAGACATTTCCCCCCCTTAACCTTAGGAAATCATGCCCCCATATCATTATTTATTGCATCGACATAGTTGGTTGTGGGTTTTTAATTAAGTTGCATATTTACATGATGTCCAAAGGTATAATGTGCCGACTAGCACAAAATACCATCGGAAACGATTTTTAATCGCCGAAACACAAAACGCTAAATCGATGATGAGGATTTTGCCTATAGCTCCACGCCATGATTAATTACAATATATTCATCATATACATTTAATGCAAATGGGGTCAAAACCGGGGTGTTACATGAGTACTGGAAAATTATAATGCTATCGTAATGTGTTAAAAGAAGGCTTACCAATTGTTTCTTTTAAAAAGTGACCAGATCCTTACTCCTTAGTGGTATAAAACGATGGAGACCTTATCGTCTTTGTTTTAGTGTTACAGTTTGGCTAACAACTTCTTTCATAATTATTAATATTTAAAGATTAGATAAGATTTTGGAACAAAACTGTGAGGAGACTCTGCGTTTGATTGGTTTGTTTGGAACACTCAATCTTTAAAACAAATCCTTCCCTTTCATCTAAAGACTGGAAAGTGAGGAAATAAAAACTTGAAAATGATGAGGCCATAAAGTTCTCTCTCTATCGATTTCTTGAGCTAGAAACACAATTACTGAAAATCTTTTTACTGTAAATATAATATTTATGTGAATTATTGTACCTCATTCTTGAATTGTTTTTAGAAAAAAATATGTGAATGAAAGTATGAGATACTCATTCTTGAATTGTTTTTATAAAAAAAATGTGAATGAAAATATGAGATATTTTGTTAGTTTTCTCAAATTATAAATTACTATGCGTTTTTAGAATAATATCGTCATTTATATATTACAACCCTTTCTAGATAACTGTTGAAAGGCATAGAAAGGAAATAATATTAACTTTGTAGTATTTGAGAAAAAGGTGAATAAGTTTTTTTTTTATGAGTCGTGGACTGTATCTAAACTCTTATCTCTTTTGAAAGGAAATTAATTTCATTTAGTTAACTATACTATTAAAATCATTAAGCCATAAGGCATATTGTAATTATTTTCCATTCCTAAACATAGGTAATCAGAAATAATCTCTGTTTAATTACTACCTACTTGCTTACAAAAGATTGGAGGATATATTATATTTAATACCAATCTTCTGGGTTTTAAACATTATAGATATATAACACTTCTACTTACTACAATAGTCGAAGGTACTCAAAAGATTCAATCGCTCTAATACTACCAATCAGAGATAATTTCATATTTCCTTGTACTAGGGTACATCACTTCGGTGAGAGGAAAAATATAGGAAATAATTTAAATTCATTTCTCTATCATTTGGTTTCTAAGCAAATACTAATTCACATAATCATTGAATGATTACCAATTTAACTAAAATCATTTTGAAAATAGTTACATCTTATTTAAACATGAATAATAAAATAACAAATTATAGCTATAGAGTTGAAACTTGGTTACAGTGCAGAAATGGGCAAATACCCAAGGGAGATTGTTCCACCCAACCTTTCCTAAAGCAGTCAAATCACTTGCTTAGGGCACCTGAGCTTGCTCACTACACCACTAAGATGGAGATCTCGGCTACACAACAGAGTTTTGTAGCTCAGCACTCAACATATCACTTTAGTTATCCCCTCATCAAATTCTTTGTGTGCCTGACTTTTTAGTTTGCAGCAATCACAAAGTTCATTCTCTCACAAAATCAGAATGAGTATTAAGCCTATTGCTCAATTTGATGGTTTATATAAGATTGCCTAGGTTTTAGGGTCAGCTTTGGAATTTAATGAGCCACCCAGCTCAATTCCCCCTCTCAAGGAACATGACCACTTTTTTAGGGATTATGCTCCAGCAATAGCTAGAAAGTGAATGGCAGTGCTGTCGCTTGTCAAGTAGCATGTTATAGCTACCCCTTCCTTCTAATGGGTAGTGAACACTCATTTAATAGTCTCCCCTGAATAGGTGTCTCCTTTCATTAATTTATAAATAAATAATTCTTCAATTACAGTCATCCATGACCCTCTTGGTCATACACTTTACAATAAAAATTAACATAATGTTTTTGCTAAAATAAATAATAAATATTTTTTTTTCAGTTTTGGGTATATTACACTTTACATTTACCTTTTCCTTTTATGAGAGCTACCCTTACTTTTCAACTCTCCAATTTCAAACAAGCCTTCACTTTAAAAGCATAATATACAATATGAAATTTGATATCGTATCAAATAAATGCATTATACATGTAAAAATACTAAAATATAATAATTATTATATTTAATATAATAAATATTTATTATTATATTAAATATAATAAATTAGATTTTTAGAATTATTATTATTATTAAAAGTTGATGTAATAATTATTTGTTTATGTTAATTTTAAAAAATATTGCACTATTAATTTTAGGTTAAAATTTATATTATATTTAAAAATTTATGATTTTTTTTAAATCCTAAAAAAATTAAAATATATTAATTATATTATTAAAGTTAAAAAAAAAATTAACTTTAATAATATTAAATAAAAAATAGATACATCAACCTTCATACTACACTGTTATTCTATTTTCGTAAGTTAATAATATCATCCTCAAGAAAAGCCTCTTGTAAACCTTTTCTTCAGAAGAAAAAATACTTAGCCTTGATATTCAGAGGAATCAAAGGATAATGTTTACATCGCATAGAGGATCAACAGATCCTTCATAAGCAACAGGATGATGATAGGACATGCGGATTGGCAGGCTAAACTACACAGTGGAAAAAAGAAAAACCTTTCTCACAATATAGAGACACAAACAGTCTATCGGGAGCACAAAACATCAAGCAGACTGGGGATCCTCGAAAATGCTTGGGGAGTCGACTAATCATAAATATGTTCATGGATACTGATGTCATATAAACAATAATTCCATAGGCAATGGATCCCATATTATCACAGTAATATACGCACGTGAGACAATTAGAATACCTAAGTCTCACCTCCCCCAATAATATCTCCATCGAAAAACTCAATGAAAGACAAGTGGCTAGTGGCCAATTTGAGCACTTCATTGGATAGGTAGTCAACTTTCTGGTTGTGTTCACGATAGATATGTTGAAACTCCAGAAAATGAAAAGAAATTTTGAAGAAAAATATTTTTTCACACTAGCAAATCTAATCAAAGAGTGATAGAATTGGTTTATCATTTACCCAATTAATAATTACAAATAAGTCTCTAAAAATAAAAATAAAAAGACAAAATACCAATAATAATACTGCTCTTGTGTTAGTGCAGATACCGCATCCCATAAAAGCAAGCGTGTCCCTCATTTGGACTCACATAAAGTTTGATACCATTATCTTGTTTTCGAAAGTTAATAATATTATCGTCAAGCAAAGCATCTGGTAGACCTTATAAGCGAGTGACTGAACCCCATTTGGCTTCACATAAAGTTTGATAAATAATAATTTATAATTATATAATAAAAATTTTAACCAACTTAAAAATTTATTTTCGCAATTATTAACATTTAGATATGCTTCATTCTTATAAATTCTTAGGTGTTAGTCTCAATCATAATTTTATTCGAAACCTCGGTATTTGAAAAAGTCTTTTGTGTAAGTTTGAAGGTATATTAGGCTTCATAAACCATGCATGCATGCAAATGTGGGAAACAGTGGAAAACTTTGGAATTAGGATAAAAAATCATTATTCTCTAACCTTACGAGTCTAGTGACTTTATAGGGTTGTTCATCCATATTCAGTTGTCTCCATTAATTCTTAAATAAATGTTACCAAATTTCATTCCATTTGCAAATATCATCTTACTAAGTAACTACCTGAAGACAAATGAGGGATAAATTTATTAATTAACTATATAAAGACAAATTATAAGATTAAAATACTGATGTATTTTTAATAGGTTTTTAAGTTAAATTGTTGTGGCTAATATGATTTAGTGTATTGAAATTATTTACCAAAAACCATAGTAGAAAAAGAGAAATTTATGGCTAAAAAAACTACTAAATTCAGCATATAAATGACTAATTTTGGTTAGATGAGTAATGGTCTTTTACTTGCATTCATATAACTCACCACTAAATTAATGACTAACATATTTTAGTCATTTATTTCTTTTCCTAAATTCATCAATTAGTAGTATGTTTGGTTGTTTAATTAGTCATTGTAGTCATTAAGATTTTAGTCATTTTAACCATTGATTGCCATAAAACAATAGTATATTTTTCGTTGGTTGGTAGTATATTTAATCATTTATTTAGTCATTGATTACTGTCAATTGGTAATATATTTATTCATTAATATGTTTTTAATTGGTAGCATATTTAGTCATTAATGTTTTGTTAATTGGTCTTAAGCAGATTTAGTCATTTTAATATTTAATTACTACCAACTAGTAGTATATTTCATCACTTTTATTCATTGATTTTTATAGACATGACATGAAGGAATCAAACCACCAACCTCTTTCCTGTAAGGAAGGTGCTCTTCCATTGAGCTAGCACTCTTTCATAATTTGGGAGAGGAGCAATATTAACACCCATATTTCATAATTTGCAAATCCATGTGGATTGCTAAATTACTTTGTACAGATCACATGGTGAGATCTAAATTGTGTGTAATGTCCCCAAAATTCAATAAAAAAAATTGTAGGCTAGTTAAATACTACCTATCATGAACATTAATTTATCTTTTGCGAAATATTTATGTCATTGTTTATTAGATCTAAGTGTCGTAAGCTACATTTCCCTTTCTATGTACTTTCCTATGTAATGTTGATGTAATTATACATTATTTGTTATATTACTCGAAATAGTTATGTGATTACTTTTGCTACTGTTTACTATTTAATATACATTTGTGTATGTTGGTTCGGTTATGTCTTACTTCATGTTTATCTATTTTATACTTCGTTTATGGTTTTATTTATTAAAAGTTATGACTTGCCTTTAACTGTCAAGGGGTGGAGTGGCAGGATTTGTATCCCTTAAGGGACCACTCGGAGAGGTAAAAGGTTCCTCCTTTTTTTACGAGGTTTACTTAGTTCATTACAAACTAATGCAAACTTCCCCCTTTTGTGCAGGTTTACTTCATTATCAGAATGTATCTACGACAGTGAAACGTAAAATCCTATGGCATGATATCTATACTACACTATCCTATGCATATCGAAGATAAGAGGACCAAATTCCTAGCCTAACTGCACCTACTTCAAATTTTTACACGGAGTTGATAGGGTTGGGTTGAAATCATTAGATTGCCATTATTGCTATGCTTATGGTTATACAACTTTATTCATTTTCTTATTCATTTTATAACATGTAAATTATTAAAGTGTAAATCGTAGGGTTTAAGGCTTAATTAATAAACCATGGCAAACATGGTGATAAGTCTTTGAAAATACTATGGGTTATGTTTACACATTTTATGGCATACTTCATATGCCATAAAACTATGGCTTAACGATATCAAAGAGGGTTTTGATGAGGGTTTAGTGCAATTGCAAAATCATTATGGTTTTAACTATGGAGATGTGGATAAACAATTGCGTTGATAGTGTGAACCAAGGTAGTGCATTTATGGCTCCTTGGAAAGAGTGGGAAACGAGCCACAAACACTGGCTTGGTTGATTGTGTGATTCATTTGGATCTTCTTCTAGCGGTTGTGTGGTTTTGTCTCTCGGGGATTTATGCTACGTGGAGTAGTAGCTTCCCCTACGTTGAAAGGTATGTTCTCAGCCTAGTTTTGCAGCACTATTTTGTTGTTTTCTTTAGTTGAAGTTTCAACATGCTTCTCATGCATCTGTGTTCATTTTTTTAGGTGACATGGGTGGCTTGGAATTTGTGGATCGTTGGTGGCTCTTTGGACTGTCTACGCAACCCTTTAATGGGTAATCCTTGTGAAACAACGTAGGCCTTTACCTCTGCACTTATGTGTGACAGAGTATTGCCCTCTATTCTGAGAAGGTTTATCTCTATATAGTTTTGGTTTGTAGACTTTGGTTGTTGGTTTGGGGCTTTGTATGGTGTTGGGTGTCCGAGAGATGCGGCTGTAATTGACTTGTTCCTAGAAGGTTCAAATGTGAAAACGTTGGTGAATCGTGTCTGTCCAAATGAAGACTTGACTCTGTGTCTGTCCCCAAAAATATACACGTTGTATTAAAACACCAGACTTGAATCGTGTCGGTCCCCCAACCTCTCTTTGGCTTGGGTCTTTATAGACAGACTTTAGGAAAAGGTCCAGTTAAATCAAGAATCATTTGTTTTCTTGAAATTAACCATTTTTACTTAATTTAGGTAAATTTAATATTTATTTAATTTAACTTAGGAACTCTTTGACTCTTTTAGGTATTTAATATTTAATTAATATTAGTAATAAATAGTAATATAGAGATCATTTCATTATTATTCATAGTTACTAATATTAATACTTATACTTTCTCTTGTATACACATTATATATAAACTATATATTTATATATACCATTGTTAACCTTTTTACTTTGGGTATCATATAGCATGATCCATGATCACATGACACTTTTCTGTTTAGCTTATAGTCACTTCTTTATTACGGACTTCACGTAGGGGTTAAGTCAACTAGGTTAGGCAACTCTAAACCTCCTTGCATGTTGGATTACCTCGTTTAACATGGTAGTTATTCGGTACTTGATGAGATACAAAAACTAGAAATTTCATTTAAGTACTCAAAAGTAAGTAAGACGAGATCAATGTTTTATCAGAGTCGTTTTCACTCAACATATGAATTTTTCAATAACTCCTAGCGTTTATCCAGATCCCATACTCAACGCTAAGAAACAGGGAGTACAATTTAGTGCAATTCCATAACTCCTCACTCAACATTAATGCTAGGATGTATTTGTAGGATACACCTAGGGATGCAATGTCCAAGGATCCGATGTTCTAGAGCTTATGCTCAACATCAACTTGGAATTATTCGGGGCTTATTCCCAACACTTCCAATTCTTATCTTTTCATGTGCTTCAAAGCTTCATGCTCAACACAAAGGTTTCATAACTCATGTGCTCCAGAGCCTGTCGCTCAACACAACATTAAATACTCATGTGCTCTAGAGCCTCTCGCTCAACACAACATCAAATACTCATGTGCTCCAGAGCTTCTCACTCAACACAAACATCAAATACTCATGTGCCTTAGAGCTCACACTCAACACAAATATCTCATCAATTATGTGCTTCAAGGTCCACACCTAACAAGTGAAATCATATACATAAAACATATGCATTTTTCTTACACCCAATATATCAAACAAATCATCATTCTCATGTGCAGTGGGCTCTTATGCCCAATATACAAAATAAAGCATCAAATCAATATCGCATACAATGGGACTTATGCCCATAAGTGTCAGGTCAAAAATTTAGGATATTACATCCCTCCCTGCTTAGAACAACACCGTCCTTGGTGTTCTAGGGACTAGGAATGAAATTATGAAACAAGGTGAGGTAAGCCTCTCTCATGGTGTCTTCATTCTCCCAAGTAGCCTCATCGGGCTCAAAGTGATTCCATTGCACTTTAAACTAGACTAAGGTGTGCTTCATGAGCTGCACCTCCCTCTTGTCCAGTATACGAAGGGGTTCAGGTACAAACTCCCCTTCAGGTTCCATTTGTAACAAGGACCAATCAATCACATGTTTAGTATCATATACATATTTCTTTAATAAGGATGCGTGGAAAACATTATGAACTCTTATGTGAGCAGGTAAATCTAGTACATATGCCATTGCCCCTCTCTTGGCTAGTATCTCAAAGGGTCCACAAATCCTTGGTGCCAACTTTTTGCACCTCCCCAAGCTCAGTGAGATTCTTTTTTCTTTTACTTTCAAGTAAACATGGTCACCTATCGGATAATATTTATCTTTTCTTTTCTTATCTGTGTAAATATTTTGGCGTTCTTGTGCTTCTTTAAGTTTTTGTTGGACCTTTATGACCAATTATTCCAATTCCTTTAGTAATTCGAGCCCTAGCATGACCCAGTCCACCGGGCTATCCCAAGTAATCGGTGTTCTACACTTTCGTCCATAGAGTTCCTCGAAGGGACTCATCTTGGTGGAGGTCTAGTATTCATTGTTATATGCAAACTCTACAAGGCGTAGGTAATATTCCCACTTCGTGGGATTGTTCATGACATACATCCTAAGCATGTCTTCTAAAATATGGTTTACATGTTCTGTCTGTTTTTCTGTTTACGGGTGGTAAGCAGTGTCACTTCCCCACCCCTCTATAAGAGAGAGGACACGACTTTACTATTGTCATATCCGGGAAAACTGGCCCCATGAACATAAAATGAAATGAATTGAACTAACAACATGCACATATGCATAAATCGTTAACATACATCGAAAGCAACATACATTCCATTCAAGCATTTAACATGTTCATATTAATTCATAAATACATACAGTTGCAGATATAAAATAGACAAGAATACTTATCTTGAAAGAAGCTTGTCCCGCAACCATCTACGTCACTACAACGTTCCACCCAACCATAGGCCAGTGTGCTCATCAATCTCTCAGCACCACTACCACCCCCGAGATGGGCATGATTCCCACAAGGAATAAGGGAACTACAACAGGCTCACACATATCCATATACACATCAAAACTCAACCAATCCAAACACAATTGGGTTTATCAGGCTACTAGGAAGATGGAAAGCTTGAACTGCTAAGCTAGTAATCTCAACCACAGAGCTAGTGACACCTGCACCAAATATGGCTTGGATTATAAGACATCTACACAACCAACACAAGGAAACATCCCCTTGTCTACTACACAATCCCTCAGACTATGCCTTCCCTTCCAGTGCTCTTCAGGATGTGCAAAGAAGAAAACCATCCCCTCTAGATCTGTCTGTGAGGTTCCTTCCTACACTTGTTTTATCAAGCTATTTCAGACCCAATTCCACTCCAAACCAGTTTAGAACAAAACAAAAGATGTACACACAACAAGATACAATATTCTTGGTTGAGGAAAAACATTTTTCAACCAAAAACGGAATGGTAAAATGGAGAAATCGACCCCTCGGTGAGAAATTCAAACTCATCAATAATTCTGGGCATTTCATGAGCCAAAACGATTGTTATGAACCCCAAAATCGTGAATCCTTACTGGAAATTCACTCAGTAACCAAAAAATGAATTTCCTGGGCATGGAAAAATGAGGAAACAACTAAAAATGTGAAGGATAAAAACCCAAGAAGGTTCAGCTACGTTAGAGCTCCCCGTGAATGAAGGATGGACGACGAAAAATGTCCAACAACTCTCCAAAAACGTGAGGAAAGATGAAAATGTGAATGCATGAGGGAATGGGCATACGTTTTTGGGTTTTTACTTGCCAAGGAAGTCAAAACACATTTTTCCAAAATGGGTGCTCTGCGCAATTCAAATTTTGCCCATACTCTTCCCATTCCCATGTAATAACTACCTCAACCAATTTCTGGTAGAAATAAATGATTGGGGAAAAAGATAAGAAATGGGTAGTTGACATTTTTTATGGGTTCTCCCTTTGATATTTGGATTTTCCCCATTGGCTCAAAGGTTTGAATATCCCCCCCCCTTATCCTTAGTAAATCATGCCCCCATCTCTTTAATGTTGCATTGACATAGCTGGTTGTGGGTATATAAAATTAAATTGCATATTTACATGATGTACAAAATTATAACGTGCCTGGCTAGCACAATATACCATCGGCATAGATTTTAATTGTCAAAACGTAAAACACTAAATCGATAGTGGGGATTTTCCTTGAGCTCCACACCATGATTAATTACAATATATACATCATATACATTTTTTATGCAAATGGGGTCAAAAGCGGGGTGTTACAAGCAGTACTAAAGTTTAACTATGTCTCTAATTCGAAGAATAAGTATCTCCCAAAAAGTTCATGGTAAACTTGTATCTCGATCTGAGATGATTTCCTTGGGTATCCTGTGCAATCTGAATATCTCCTTTAAGAAGATGTCAGCAATGTGTACTTCCTTGTAGATCGACTTCATTGGAATGAAGTGTGCTTCTTTTGACAACTTGTCAACTACTACAAAGATAGAGTCATTTTTATTCTTACTCTTTGGTAGTCCTGTAATAAAATCCATACTAATGACCTCCCACTTCCATTTTGGAATGGGTAATGGCTCCAGCAATCCCGAAGGATGCTAGTGCTTAGTTTTGACTAGATGAAATTATTGACATTTCGTGATAAAAAATGCTATGTCGGCCTTTAACTTAGGCCAGAATAAGCGTTTCTTTACTTACTGCAGATATCATCTTTTTATATTCCGGATGACCCAAGTAGGGTTTTCGATGAAATTTCGTGAGGATGTTGGACCTGATGTCCCCTCCTTCCAGAATATACAATCTTTCTTTGGACCACAATAGTCCAGTTTCTTCTACCTTGTACTCTTTTTGTTGTTGCAAAAACCTATCCTCTTGGACCTTCTTTAGGATTTCAACATAGAAAGGGTCAAGTCAGTTGGTCGTTCTAATCCTCTTGTGTAATTCCGAATTGGTTTTACTTAAAGTGACCTCATATAACATATGAGCTCATCGGATTAAACCATCAACAATTTTATTCACCTTGCCATTTATATGCTTTAACTCTAAATGGTACTCGCTAAGGAAAGCCAACCATCTGGTCTGCCTGGAATTTAGATCTGGTTTCTCAAATAAATACTTCATACTCATATTGTCTGTTTTTAGAAGAAATTTCTTCCCCATGAGGTAGTGCCTCCACATCTTAAAGGCGTGGATGATGGCTACTAACTCAATATCATGGGTGGGGTAGTTTTTTTCATGTTCCTTTAATTTTCGCGGTTCATAATAGATCACATAATCGTTTTGCAAGAGGACTCCTCCTATTCCTTCCTTGCTTGCATCCATGCAAACAACGAAAACCCCATCGGGATCCACAATGCGTAGTATTGACGCATTCACCAAAAGATGTTTAAGCTTATGGAAACTTTCCTTGCACTTGGTCGTCCATAAGAACTTGTTCACCTTCTTTTGCAAAGCGGTCATGAGACAAGCTATCCTTGAAAAGTTCTCAATGAACTTTCGGTAGTAACCAGCTAATCCCAAAAAGGACCTAATGTCGGTGACACTAGTATAGGTATGCCAATCCTCTATGGCTTTAATATTTTCTGGGTCCACGGCTATCCCCTACTCGGAGATGATGTGACCCAGGTACTGTATCTGTGGTTTGTGAAAATTGCATTTACTAAACTTGGCGTAGAGATAATGTTCCTGTAACACTTGTAGTACTAGGAAGAGATGATCCTCATGTTTTCTCTTTATTCTTAGAGTAAACTAGGATTTCATCTATAAATACCAATACAAATTTATCTAGGGATCCATACCTGATGGTATCTGAACCGCAGTTCAATCTTCGAAAAGATCTTGGCTCCTCCTACTTGAATGAACAAGTCATCGATCCTAGGGAGTGGGTGTTGGTTCTTGATAGTCATTTTGTTAAGTTGGTGGTAATATATGCACATCCGCATCGTACCATACTTCTTCTTTACTAAAAGTATCGTTGCTCCCCAAGGGGACACACTCAGTCGAATATATCCCTTCTCAATCAACTCCTGCAACTGGATCTTGAGTTCCACCAACTCTGGTGTGCTCATGCAGTAAGGGGATTTTGAAGCCAGAACTAACCCTCGTGTCAATTCTATGGAAAAATATGAGTCTCGTTTTGGTGGTAATCATAGTATCTCCCTAGAAAATACATCTGTAAATTCTACGAGAACTGGAAATTCCTCAATGTGCTATTCTCTTTCAACTTTTATGTCCTGGATGCTCACTGCAAACAGTTTGCATCCTTTTCTAATGCACTTCTTTGCTTGTAAGGAAGATATTTTCCTTATGAAAACCTTCTTAGGTATGCCTTGAATCTTTACCTGATTCCCTTGGATATTCATACACAAAATCGACTTGTGTAAACAATCGAGCATGACATGGTGCTCTTCCAACCAGTACATGCCGATAAGTATATCATACGATCCTAAGGGTAGGATTTTTAGATTTATCCTAGCATGGAAACCATTCATTTTTACCTCACAATCTCTAACTATTTCAGAAACCTTTCATTTCGTACCCATGGATAATTGCACCATCCAATGTTTCTCGTGTTTAACTTTTGCTAGTTTACTTACCTCAACAATTTTTGGTGATACATAGCTTCAACAAACACCGAGGTGAATCAATATTGAAATAGAAGTGTTGGAAACCTTACCTTCTATTTCAACCATAGTATCTTGATGGTCTTCCTGTAGGCCATCCAAGGCTGCATAAATCCTCAATGTTCCAGCTATGTCCTCTAACGTTGGTTCTTCCTGTAAATTGTGCAAAACCCCGTTGGTCTTTTTCTTACAGTCTCAGGCATAATGGGGCCCTTGGAATTTTTAGCATATGATTTGCAATGGGGAAACATTGGCTCCCCCATTTGATGCCGGTTTTTTATCATTTGGAGCTAGTACATATGGCTTTCTACCAGTCTTGTTGAAGTTCTTGTTGGTTGGAAAATTGTTGTTCTGTTTTCTGTAAGGCAATGGGTTGAAACCCAATTTGCGGTTATCCAAGAGGGTCTTAGACATGTCTCTACCTCTGTTGATGTTTTCGTGTGTCAGTTTTCCATGATCATAGCAAATCCTATCTTTGTGTAGGGTGGTTTCCAATGTTTTAGGCATGTCAAATTCAATCCTCTCCCGAAAGTTGGGAGGAAGAAATCCTAAAAACTGTTGTATTTTCACTTTCTCATCCTTAATGTATGGCACATAATGTAGCATATCCAAAAATATGTTAATAAAAGCATTCATGCTCATGGAACCCATCCTTAACTCGTGAAACTCTTTCACCTTCCTGTCGAAGAATCTTTCAGACATGTATTTCTCCTGAAATATTCTGCGAAAGTTACTCCATCGTATTTCTTTTACCTCATCTTTCTTGGTATGATTTAGGTCTCTCCACCATCTAGCTGCTTTTCCATTTAAATTATAGATGGCTAAATGGTCTTTCATCTCACTCGAGTATTTGTGTACTTAGAAGTATTTTCTCATACCGAGAATCCATTCTTCAGCTTTTTCCCCTGTGTTCATCTCCCCTTCATAGGTTGGGTCTCTTATCTTTACGAACTCTCCTTGGAGGTTTTCATCATTCCTTCGTTTCTTTCTGCAAGGAGAATGGGAGTTATCACTAGAAAGACTGTGATAATCTCTTTTTGGAGGTTCACGGGTGTTTTCTTCTTTTCCTTCTTCATTTGGGCTGCTGGCCCGTTTATGATAGAACTCTTTCTTGAACTTGTTGGTTGAATGAGTGAGTTGTCCATGCAATATTCCTCCCATCATGTTCCACAGCAAAGCTTCATTAATTTCTTCTTGTTCTTTTATTTCATTCATATTATCATCCTTGAAACTCTGTAAATCTGCTTGAAGATTTTGTATGTTTTTAAGTATATCAGAATTTAATTCAACCACCAATTCTTCCTCCCATGTGGGGGTATTCAGTTTTCCTTTCCGATTGTTGTCTTCCTCCGTGTTCATGATCTGAACTGTTCTTTGAATCCTACAATGTAAAATTTTAATAACAAGAAATTTTATGTTAGTCAACAAAAGTTCAAAAATATAATTTATTTTCTGCAACAAATGTTTGGCACATCCATTAGGTCTCTTAGTGTTGAAACTGGGCTCTGATACCACTTGTAATGTTCCCAAAATTTGAAAAAAAATAGGCTAGTTAAATACTACCCTTCATGGACATTAAGTTATCTTTTGTGAAATATGGCTGTCATTGTTTACTAGATCTAAGTGTCATAAGTTGCCTTTCCCTTTCTATGTATTTTCCTATGTAATGTTGATGTAATTATGAACTATTTGTTATATTACTCGAACTGGTTATGTGATTACTTATGCTAGTGTTTACTATTTAACATGCATTTGCGTATGCTAGTTCAATTATGTCTTACTTCATGTTTATCTATTTTTTACTTCGTTTATGGTTTTATTTATTAAAAGTTCTAACTTTCCTTTAACTGTCAAGGGGTGGAGTAGTGGGATTTGTATCCCTTAAGGGACCACTCGGAGAGGTAAAAGGTTCCTCCTACTTTTACGAGTCTTACTTAGTTCATTACGAACTAATACAAACTTCCCCCTTTTGTGCATGTTTACTTCGTTACCGAAATCTATCTAGGACAGTGAAACGTAACATCCTATGGCATGATATCTATGCTACACTATCCTATGTATACCGAAGATAAGAGAACCAAAGTCCTAGCCTAACTGTACCTACTTCCTATGTTTACGCAGAGTTCACGGAGTGGGGTTGAAATCATTACAGTTGTCATTATTGCTATGCTTATGGTTATAAAACTTTATCCATTTTGTTATTCAGTTTATAACATGTAAATTATTAAAGTGTAAAGCCTAGGGTTTGAGGCTTAATTCATAAACCATGGAAAACTTGGTGATAAGTCTTTGGAAAGACTATGGGTTATGTTTACACCTTTTATGGCATACTTCATATGCCATAAAACTATGGATTAACGATACTAAAGAGGGTTTTGATGAGGGTTTCGTACAATTGAAAAATCATTATGGTTTTAACTATGGAGATGTGGGTAAAAAATTGTGTTGATAATGGGAACCAGGGTGGCGCATTTATGGCTCCTTGGAAAGAGTGGGAAATGAGCCACAAATGCTGGATTGGTTGATTGTGTGATTCATTTGGCTCTGCTTCTGGTGGTCTGGGTGGATTTGGCTCTCAAGCATTTATGATGCATGGAGTAGCAGCTTCCCCTACATCGAAAGGTATGTTCTCATCCTGGTTTTGCAAGATTTTTTTGTTGTTTGCTTCAGTTGAGGTTTCAACATACTTCTCATGGCTCTGTGTTCGATTTTGCAGGTGACAAGGGTGGCTTGGACTTAGTGGCTTGTTGGTATATCTTTGGACTATATACGCAACCCTTTAACGAGAAATCCTTCTGAAACAACATAGACCTTTACCTCTATGCTTGTGTGTGACAGAGTATTGCACTCTGTTATGAGAGGGTTTATCTCTGTGTAGTTTTGGTTTGTAGACTTTGGTAGTTGGTTTGGGCCTTTGTATGGTGTTTGGCATCCGAGAGATGCAACTATAATTAACTTGTTCCTGGAAGGTTCAAATGTGAAAACATTGGTGAATCGTGTCTATCCAAATGAAGGCTTGACTCTATAAATAGATTTTGGTTTGTAAAATAAATCGTATTGTTTGATATCTTAATGGAATGGTATTGCGTTTGGACTTATATGATGCAAAATTATTGGCATTATAGTTCCATTGCTCGCAATGGCACTATGAACTCATGCATGTGTTTAAGTTTACTGTTTATGCATTAAGTTGGTGGAATGTATGGTCTGTTATCATGACTGGGTTTTCTTGTTACGGCCATTAGCTTGGCATATTACTACACATATGGTTTCTATGTTTTAATAAGGTCATGACTGTATTAGCGTTGACAGTAGGGTTTTAAATATTATTCTCGGCATGATATTCGTTGGGTGTAATTCGATGTGTTAATATGGGTAGGGGTTTCACCTCACGGCTATGAGCCTAGCTCAGGAAATGGGTGAATAAGTAGCAAGCAGATTTTTTGGTTTGTGTTTATTTAAATAAGTGACTATGTTGGGGTTTATATTCATGAGCTTTGATGTTGTGACTTATCCCATAGCAAATATCCATCCAGTGTATATAGTGTTGAATTAATTCTCTATATGTTAGGTTCTGCTAGTGTATTTCATTTTTGGTATAAACTATGGATTATGTTGAAACTTTCGTGGGCAACCTGCAATGTGAACCCTTGATAGTGTTAATACGTTGGTGTGTTTCAAATCGATACCTACAGGATTTGATTCCTAGGCATGTATTCGATTTGGTTTTTGTTTATAATAAATCAAAGCTACAGGATTCGATCATGGGTTGTCTAATGCGTGGACTTGTGTTTTGACACATTGTTATGGTTTTGATTTCATAATCCTATAGGATTCGATCCTGGGCTGTTTAACGTGTGGACTGGTGTTTTAATACAGAATGTATATTTTTGTTTTGGCAATGATGCCGACAGGATTCGATCCCAGGTTTTTAAATAGATATGGTGTTTAATGGTTTGGTTAATATTATATATATAATTGATTCTTAGCGTTTGGTTTATAGTAGTTGTGATACTTTGTAATTGTTTAAGATTCAACGTAGAAATGGTATTTAATTTATGTTTTATGCACAATGTTTATGCTACAGTTGTATTTAATGAATTTGATGGGTGAAATAATAAGCGTGCTAACAATATGTAATCTTCCAGGAGTGGAAGATGTAGAGTTGGATTTTAATAGAAATAATTTTGTTTTCGTGTATCTTGATTAGTTCTTTTGGTAGATATTTTATTAGTTATTTTTAATATAATTTAATTCTAGTTGAAGTTCTTCCACTGAGAGATTTGACCTCTGGTTTGTGGATTTTATAAATTGGTTTATTTGTATATAAAATCTGTTTTACTTTTGTATTTGAGTTTGAAAAATAAACATGAATCTATCTAGCTTAATTAATCTAGACTCGATTAAAAAAAACACCATTAGAGAAGACTGAATTTAGAATGTAAATGATGAAAGAGTAATGCAGAAATAATAGAGACCATATTCTCCTATGGTTCTGAAAACTAATAAAAGTATATGTGATAGTATAAAGTCCATAATAAGAATAAAATCTATGTTTTCCTAACTAGACAATCATGGTTAAGAAAACAAAACAATCATGTAGCATAATCTTTATTTCTAGGGTTTGTATGCATATGTAAACTAAAATAACCCTAGTTGTTCTTTTAAGGTTATGCGGAAATAACCTAGCTACAGCAGGCAGATCATAAATATATTGTCATTCCAGACTTTAATCTCTTTATTAAACATAAAAATTGTATGATCTGTAAGGAAGATAAAGAAACCTCATACCTGCAATTTGAAGCTATTTTAATGGCTAGAAATCATGCACATTAAAAAACACAACATTCACAAGGACATAGACAGTGATGACCTCTGTTCATTTAACAAAATAACTTGGGAACTACCATGTTCCACCCAACCATGACCCAGAACTGTTCCTGCTTTCAATCCAGATCCCCCTGAGCTGGTTCCAACATGCAAGTAACTTAGAGATCCTAAGGTAATACTTCCCTATCTGGGATAACAGGTTCTGTACCAGTTGGATTTTTCTCTTGGGAAAAAATGCTCTCCAAGAACTCTCTTGAGAATAATATTTAGGTAGTATAGATGAAAAATCAAAAGATCCCCCAGCCTCTCTTTGGCTTGGGTCTTTATAGACATACTTTAGGAAAAGGGGCAATGAAATCGAGAATCATTTGTTTTCTTGAAATAACCATTTTTACTTAATTTAGGTAAATTTAATATTTATTTAATTTAACTTAGGCACTCTTTGACTAGTTCCTACTTTGACTCTTTTAGGTATTTAATATTTAATTAAAATTAGTAATAAATAATAAGATATAGATCCTTTCATTATTATTCATAGTTACTAGTATTAATACTTATGCTTACTCTTTTATACACATTGTATATAAACTATATATTTATATATATCATTGTTAATATTTTTACTTTAGGTATCATATAGCATGATCCCTAATCACATGACACTTTTCTTTTTAGCTTATAGTCACTTCTTTATTAAGGCCTTCAGGTAGGGGTTAGGTCAACTAGGTTAGGAAACTCTAAACCTCCTTGCATGTTGGATTACCTCGTTTAACATGGTAGTTCTTTAGTACTTGATGAGATACAGAAATTCAAAACTTCATTTAAGTACTTAAAAATAAGTAAGATGAGGTTAATGTTTAATGAAATTTGTTTTCACTCAACATATTAATTTTTCAGTAACTCCTAGCATTTATCTAGAGCCCATGCTCAACGATAAGAACCAACGAGTTACCACTTAGTGCAATTCCAGAGCTCCTCGCTCAACACTAATGCTAGGATATATTTGTAGGATACACCCAATGATACAATGGCCAAGGATCTGATGTTCCATAGATTATGATCAACATCAACTTGGAATGCTCCAGGGATTATGCCCAACACTTCCAATTCTTATCTTTTCATGTGCTTCATAGCTTCATGCTTGACACAAAGGTTTCATAACTCATGTGCTCCAGAGCCTCTCGCTCAACACAACATTAAATACTCATGTGCTCCAAATCCTCTCGCTCAACACAACATCAAATACGCATGTGCTCTAGAGCTTCTCGCTCAACACAAACATCAAATGCTCATGTGCCTCAGAGCTCACGCTCAACACAAATATCTCATCAATTATGTGCTTCAGTGTCCACGCCCAACACAAGAAATCATATACATAAAACATATGCATTTGGCTTACACCCAATATATCAAACAAATCATCATTCTCATGTGCAGTGGGGTCTTATGCCCAATATACAAAATAAAACATCAAAGCAATATCACATGCAATGGGACTTATTCCCACAAGTGTTAGGTCCAAAATTCAGGATATTACATTGTAACATATATATTGATTAACATTAATGATAGTGAAATTTGACTATTTCTTTATTTAGCTCGAATAGGTGTGGCTCATTGGCATCGCTTGACATGAAGTCACTTGTTGGAAAGGAGGTCACGAGATCAAATCCCACCCAGGTTTTTACTTGTGTCCCATGTCTTGTGGGAGGGTGTGGAGAACCTAGGGGTATAGTGATAGTATTAATGAATCCCTGGACCCTGTGTCATGCACATACCAACTCAACCCCAGTTGTCGATTCCCCTAGTAAAAAAAATTAATGATAGTGAAACATTAAACCAATTATAAACATGGTAGAACAATGCCATCCTTTCTTTCTAGTAGTTATATATAGCCACAAGTACTTCATGTCTGGTAGTTTGTGATTGTAAGAGCTGAAAAACAAAAGAAATAACTAATATTTCATATTGTTGAAAATTCATAGTTAAAAAAAAACTTGAGTAAAAATGCAAGTCTAAAATTAATAACTTTAAAACAAATTTACTAAGAATATAATAATTTAAATTTTGCAGAATTGGATTTCAAAATTGGAAGGGGGGTTCTTAGTTCAGACAAAATTGATCATAGTATGCTATTGTTTTTTTTTCAAATACAAGCTCTATAAGACTATGCTTGGACTGGTATGGATGCATTTATGTGGCCCTATGATGTCCACCAAGTGTTCGCTATAGTAAACTATCATTAGCATATGGAATCCCATGAGGGGGATATGTTGTAGCAAATTTTATAAGGGTCTCCAAGCATGTCATCCTTGGCTAATATATTAATTCAATATTATGTGCATTAAATTTGGGTTCAAATATACTCTCCATCTCAACCTAATAGAATCATACATACATGTTTTTCATCGACCAACAAGATAATAAATTTTCCAATTTTAACTTACTAGATATTTGTGCCATAGTGATAAGATAATTTTATTTTTGTCTAACAAATGATCCCAATGTTAGGTCAAAGGTACTAGAAGAATAGATACAATACATAGTGGGAGTGAAAACAATATCATTTTGTTAACTTTGTGATTTGCATGAGTGTTCCTATCAGTATGAGAATGTTGAAATTGTTAATTCTCTACAAACAATAGGCATATTCATAGGCCATCCAAACTCTTCAAGTAGAGTCAAGATCACACCATTTGACCAGCCAAAACTTGTTTGCAACAATATGATCATCAAGTACAAAAATAGGAATGTCATATAAAAACATATGAAATAAAAATATTGTTGGTGCAATCTTAACACAATCTAGCTTCACACAACATCATAGCAACAAAACTCAAGATACTGGCCTGAAATTGTTTTATCCCTTTTGGAAAAACATGTAGTACATGTTAAGTCTCACACAAAGTACATATGGGGACTATAGGAACCAATTTTCCACAGTAGTGAAAATGAACTTTACCATACAATATAGACGGAGTTCCAAAAAAAATAACTTCAACCGATCAGGACCTACGACAAAGAGATCAGATTCATCCACTGCATTAAGTAGATTCATGACAACATAGATATTCATTCAAGTAAAATTTCATCCATTCATAGTTATACATTGATGTATTACTATGCAAATAACAATTCAACACACACATCATGCATAATAGACACCAAAGATTTAACGTGGAAAACCAAGATGGGAAAAACCACAAAAGCGCTTGTTATTATAAAAGAGGTGCACCTCGAATGCTTAAGTCTGTGCACATAGCCTGCAGACATCTCCTCAAAACTTCATTACATCATATTTGTGCACACAACCTGTAGATTGATTCTCATCCTCATGACTCTAGCATGAATTAGAATTTGACAAAATAGTACAATTTTTTGATAGATACAAGAGTTTATGATTCACTCCCAAAAACTGTCTAACCCCAAAAGTCCCAACCCATTCCATATTTATAGGCCCAATGATGGAATTGTTTCCCTGTTCCCATTACCTGATGCCATAAATGTAAGTGGAAAAAATTCCTAACCTCCTAACCAACCTTTTAGTTGGGCTTCGTCAAAACAACTTGCTTTCCTTTATTTTTAGATAAACCTTAAAAGATGACCACTTTTCCTCACCACTTCATCGTAGCTCCATTCACACATCAACCAGTTTCTCAAAATAGGTACCCAAATGTCTCAAATCTTACCTAGGGACAACATACCCCCAACACTCACATGCGGCTCATCCTGAGCCACTTAACACTGCAGATGTTGTAATATGGAGCTTCGACCGAAATTCTTGCTATACTTTCTTTAACTCTTCAACCAATCTCTGCACACCATCCCTCAACTTGTTGACTTCATCAATAACCTTAGAATTTATGTGCTCAGAACTGTGCACCATGGAAACTTAAAGAGCCTGCTTAATATCCAAATGATCTGGACCAATAAAATTAGAGACCTCCTCAGCCTTTGTTTGAAACTCTTCAACTCACTCTGACCTTTTCTGTTATTGCATCCTTAGCTTTTTAATATGCTAGTATAATGATTTATTTTCAACAACCTTTCGCATCCTCTCAATTGGTGGAATTCTTGAACGAAATCCATAGATAGTCCATACTTTCTTGAGATGCTCCAAGTTTAGCTGTAATATATTGCAGCTCTGTATCTTCCAACAAGGCTCCCCAAGATGGAGAAACCTCCTCATAAACATTTGCAGAATAAGTCTCAGCTTGCTTAATTTCTTGGATAACCTCTTTAACTTTCTTTGACGATGTTTGGTTACTTCATGAGGTGTGATGGGAAATAACTTAGCTTCCAACTCTTCATTTTTCTTACATAATCCAGTGATTATTTCCCCTAGTTGTAGTATTTTGGCCTCATGGACCATTTCCTTGACAATTGCTACTTATGGGACACTGCGACATGAAGCATCAATAACATATTCCAAACTCAAAAGGCCCTGACATAGTTATTCCTTCTATTGGTATAATTCCACTAACCATTTCCAGAGTAGTGGCCTCGTCCTTATATTGTTTCATTTTATCATACAAAGATGCCTCCTGAGCCTTGATTTCTTCTGCAACCTTGTGATGAATGTTATGTAACATGAACATCAGTAGAACATACATGTCCATGTTAATAAAACCCATATTGTGTACTTCATTTGGGTTATCCTAAATTTGTAATTCATAGCATTTAATGATTCAAACTGGACAACATGTACTTTCACATATAGATACACATCTAAATATGAAAAATGTTATGGTTTTGATTTTTTATTGATAAGGTAGCCAGTAGGAAAAGTTTTCAAAAAATCACATTTATGATTTTTAAGACAACTTTGTTGTAAATACAAAAATTCAAGAATTATCATCAATTAACTAATCATCAATAAACCTCATCCGTTGGCTTTATCTCCCTTTCTTGCTTGTGAATGCTCCATCACAATGAATAGGGGAAACAAAAAACAAACTTTTGAAAATAGGCCATCCATTTTTGAAAACTTACCTCATTTACAAGAAAACATATTCCATTGCTATGGCTACTCTGCCACCACCATCTTGCTGCCTACAACCCACCTCTTGTGCCAACTTGAAGAAAAACATTTTTTTATTTATAATGTTGTGCCCCTATTTTTTGGAATTAAGAGGGTTGTGGGTGTTGCTTTGAATTTATGGGATCATTGGATTCAAAATATTTTGGGACGAGTTGCATTTTTTTGGGAACCAATCGTTGTATGATCTTCAACTTCACACATTCGTCTACACACAACACCTTCGAAGATCCCAATGTTTTCATACTTGGTGACTCTTCTAACTTAGAAAAACTGGAAACAAATAGTTATTGAAGTTGTGTATACTACAACAATCGCGGTAAGCTATTCAGCTTCACACATATACAAAAACCTCGATATTCCCTTCAGCTTCACACATCCCTCTTCCCTCAACACCTCCAAAGATCCCAATGTTTCCATACTTTGTATCTCTTCTAACTGAAAGCACCCAAAAACCATTAGTCATAGAAGTTGTGTACACGTATCAACCCTATCATGCTCTTCAACTTCACACATCACTAAATAAATCATAATGTTTCCATACTTGGCAATTCTTCTACCTAAGATCAATCTAAACATTTGGAAATCGAACAACGATCTGAAGACAACATCACACCTTTATGAATCTAAAATTAATTTTTTAATATACATTGATAACAGAAGTTAAGCAAAAATAAAATTCCATACATTACAAACAAATACTACTACAGGTTTATAAACATCAAAGGGATTTGAGATGTGATAAAGAAAAACCCGTTGGACACACTGAACACACTGAGAGGGGGGGTGAATAGTGAGTATATCTTTTGTTACTTTTTCAATGTTAACAATCATTAACATCTCATTCAATATTATGCAGAGTACATTATTATAATTAAACATATCATCATATCATAATCACATAAGAAGCATAACAAAACATAGTACACAATATTTTTATGTGGAAACCCAAGTCCTGGGAGAAAAACCACTGAATCCTTATAATAATAGTTTTATAGAAACAACTGGAAGGAGAAAACAATCCCCTTATTACAATAACTTCAATTCTCAAGCTACAACTAGATGGAGGCTACAACCCCCTAATTTACAGGATACAACCTGAAGGAAGATCCAACTCCCTAGTTATCTGGCTACAATACGAAGGAGGCTACAACCCCCTTTCCTTGCTCCATCCTACCACCCTGATATGAAGATAGAAAATGAACTATTGAACCACCAACCACACTGATCATGTGGACCTGCTAACCAACATATGTACTACACTACACAATCAATGTCACTGCTTATTAACGGATCATTGCTCATCAACTGACACTACTCATCAACTGACCACTGCACCAAAAATATACCATACTACACATTAACCTATACAAAACAATCTATACCAATCAACTTGATGATCGCATCAACCAACTCAGTTAATTTGAGTATAATCAAGTGCACACCAAGCTCAATCCACCTGGGTCAAAGCAACTATTCATACAACTTAGCCAGTCTGAGTCAGACCAACTGCACATAAGGAAACCTATGCCAATCTTGCTCAATTGCACCAACCTGTACCAAGTTGCATGTGTACCTGTGCCAAATCAATCATATACTTGTGTTAATCCAATCAATTTCTCTGAAATTCAACCAACTCTTCTTACTTGGCTTAGTTCATCAAGTAAGAGACACATTTGAGCAACCAAGAGACTTCACATATGGTCAACCAAACGTTTTCCAATCACACTCAACTCAATGACACCACAACCAACCTCAATCATAGTCAAGGAATACTTGATAGTCAAACATGATATACCTCAACCAACTAACCTTAGCTAAGAAGATAAAAGACTTAACCAAAATATCAATCTCAGTCAATATCATAAACTCTTAGATACAAAAGGATTTTTCACTCCACTCAAATCAAGTCAACAAATCAAACAAATATCAAGCAAATATTCACTTGCAATATTGTCAAAGGTTGTCATTAACAATCAATAACAGTCCAGCTCGACTTAGGCCAAACACACAATGATCAACACTTGTTAAACTAGTTTTCAAATAAAACACTTAGGTTGATCAAATAAATAACTCACAAGATCTATTACTTACATGTTAATTTCTCATTCAATACTACACCATACAACAATAAAGATAAATACCAAAATATATGGCAACAATATCCAAGATAATCATCAAGATGTATATCAAGATCATAGCAAGATATATTCCCAGATAATGATCACATAGTATCCATAACATATTCAATGACATCAAAGATATATACCAATATATAGGCTCACATACTAAGATCAAAGATTAACTCTATCCATGAGAGACATGTGCCACCACAAGAGAAACCCATAAGCATGAACCATACCTTTTTTAATATCACAAGATTAAGAAACAATAGACAAACCAAAAGAAACTACATATCATTTCATCACATAGACCTCGCAACAAGCTTTCCAATGAGATAAGAATTTTGTAATTCCAATTTTGTATGAGAAAGTTATGTCAATTTTAGTGAATCTCTTCAATCCTCAAAGATGCTCACAAACTTCTCCTCCACAAAGTTTCACACTTTTCTCCAAGAGTTGCGAAATACCAAAGAGAGACTTGATTGATGAACAAATGAAATGTTTGATATTCTATTTACACAGGGCATGGAGGAAATTTAGTACCTCAAACTGGACCTACATTCAATTCAAAATTACAAATAATTAAATTCTCTTTTGTTTGGTCAGCTGACCCAAAAAGGTGGGGTACACCAACTTCAAAAATTCATATCTCTTCAACCGTAAGGAGTTAGAAGATTCTCCACATATGAACGGAAATGGATTGATGAGGAAAATGTACGTATGATTGGTTTATTCGCAAATTTGTGGCATAGCACCCTTAAATTGTTCAATTTGTTCAAGAATTCAAATATTCCACACATAAAGGTGCCAAAGACCATATTACCTTATGCATAAGTTCCAAGATCAAAGGCTTCAATGAACATCCTCAAAAGCATGAGGGATTCAATGGTATTCACATCCACTCACCACATACTCATAATATCAAGGGTATCAATGACCCCAACACCATCAATCAAGTGGGAACAAATTCTTTTTCAAAAATATCATCATCATATTCAAGGTTTCCATATCATTAAAAACATATATAATGGTTCCACTATATATCTTCATTACAATAAGAGTACCAACGCCCAAAAAGAGGGACACAAAGACCTCACCACTAGTTTTCAACACCTTATGGGCTTCATATGCATGATAACAAGGCTACAATATGCGAATGACCATATAGTGTTCAAGGGCCATCAAACCACCATATGTGTGGGTTCAAGACCCAAAATTCCAAGGACACCAAGGACCCCATAAGAATGGGTTACAACATACCACCATAAGTGTAGGTTCCAACTCCCAAGTCTCCACATGAAAAAGGATTAAGATCTAATCTTGTGGACTCAAGGACCCCAAAAGAACTCAACAACCTCAAGACCATCCAATTCAAGCAATGGGATCCAACATCAACACATCAAGAGACTTAGACACATGAGCCACAACATCCATCCAAAAACCAATCAAGAGACCAAAATAAGTACAAGCATAACAAGTAGCACAAATATCAGTAACCACAGACCAACCAAGATCATGGAACTCGACAATGGACTCAAATTGGACCAAGATACAACTTAGGGGAACTTAACCAAGTCAATGGGTAACCAAGTATTTTTCCATTGTTACAAGGCCTCCAAGGAATTCAAGCTTGGGGTTGGACAAGTTCAAAACGGATCCTCTAAAACAGACAAACAAAAACTAAACACTAACCCTCAAGGGCTCCACAAGGGGCACCAAGGACTCAACAGGTTGTATCAATGACCGGACATCGTTGGCATCAATGACAACTTAATCAATAGTCTCCCCCTTTTTCATTGATGACAACACCATAAATCCTCTTTAGAACAACTTCCCCTTGTCAACAAAACTTCTCTCCCCCTTTGGCATCAATGACAAAGGGAACATCATTTGATAATACCGCTCCCCCTCGGGGCATTCTCCCCCTATCATCAACTTCTCTTCCTTTGTCAAATTTTCTTGTTGTTTGCATTAATGGCAATAAGAACTTCCTTTGGAAATATTGCTCACCTTATCATTAGACACTGTTGATATTTTGATGAAATTTTATTCTGTCACAAGGATACTGTTGGAACCAACTACTATACGATACTGAAAAGAGTGTGATCGTTGATCTCAAATCTAATAATCAGGTACATAGCTCGTTTTACACTTGTTTGTACACTTCATAGCAATGGTTGATAGTCTTCAAAATGGTATTGGGATTTCCCCAATATTTTCATCATTTCTATTTTGATCATTGGTGCAATCTACTAATTTTATTCTCCATACTTTAGTAGGATGATGGTTGTTCATGTCATTCAATTGAACTTGCTTTCTTCTCCAAACTTTAACCTGTCCCTGCATACTGCAATGTTTTGTGAAATGTCCATAATGATACCAATTGTAAAACTCAACAAAAAACTCACCGTGATTTCTTTTTGGCGTGATTTTTTCATGATCTATGGAATAGATGGCTTTGTGACCATAGTTATTATAGTTGTAATAGCAGATATTGAACATCATAGGGTATCTATGAGAAAAGAATCTTCTTTGTGATGTACATTCTCTTGATTCTTGTTGATCATGGGATCTTCTGAGAATATGTGTATCACTGTTAGTCTTTTATTCCTTTTCCATAGAGATTTTACTTTCTTTAATGTTCTTCTTGATCTTTGAATTTGTCTTTAACTGAGTAGTTGTTTTGTCGATATCTTCCTTCAGAGAGAGGATCTTTAGTTCTTTCTTTTGAGGAATTTCTATATTTTCTTGGAGTTGTTTCATTAGATCTTATTCTATTTGATTGACTTATTCTACATGTCTGTTTAGATCAACAATATTGTATTCCATTTGTCCTTTTGAATAATAATCATCCTCATGGGATTTTTGTAGTTGAACTTTTAGTACATGATTCTCATTTCTATGTTCTAAGAGCTCCTTTTCAATTTCAAAGTTTTTTAGACACATCTTCCGTAACTCAACCTTCAAGGA
The DNA here is from genome assembly GCA_001517045.1 of Pseudotsuga menziesii. Classification (NCBI taxonomy): domain Eukaryota; kingdom Viridiplantae; phylum Streptophyta; class Pinopsida; order Pinales; family Pinaceae; genus Pseudotsuga; species Pseudotsuga menziesii. The sequence continues at coordinate 9,538 of LPNX010747570.1, read as the reverse complement.
TTTGATTTCAAGTTCTTTTTTCTTCTTAATTTCTTTAGTCTTGTATATACTTATATCAATGTCTTTTCCTTATAGCTTGTAGTTCAATTCTTTCTCCTTATATTCTAGTTGTCTTTTGAGCTTGAAAATTTCTTCTGATTTCTTTTCATTTTCTGTGGTTGACTTCTCAAGTTTATCTTTCAAAGAGTTGGATATGGCTTCTTTAATTTTGGTATCTTATTCAACTTGGAGTTCTAACTCAACTATAGTCTGTGTGGACTTCTCAGATTCTTATTGATTCTTTTTCTTAGATTCATCCAATTGCTCTCGCAATACCTGGTTCTTTTCACAAAGAATTTCCACTTCTTGTGAAACACTATAATTTCATTGTCTATTTGAATTTCTTCTAGAACCATAGTATCTACTAAATTTCAATCGCTTATCAAAGCGCAAGGATTTTCATCACAATCTGAAGTAATGCATTTTATGAATTCAAAATGGCTCTTATCTTCTATACCCGATAAAATATATCTTTAAAAGCATTGCAAATAGAGTGTTCAGGGGACTTACCTTCATACTTACCCGGATCTTGTATTGACCTTTTGATGGGGTTGTCTTCTGCTTTTTTTTCTTCATCTAAGTTTAGTTGATTTATTTTGAATGACAATTATTCAATTGAGTTATACTTCCCTATTTTATCCTTTTGGAGATTTGTCAGATCTTCAGCCATAAGTTTCATAACCTTTTCTTCCTGTTCTTTAGTGGATTAGGTATGTTTTTTTTTGAGCCATAGTTCCTTAGCTGAGCTACACTTTCATGTCTTCTTCTTTTGGTGATCTATTAATCCTTCAAGGATGGTTTCCATAACCAATGAATTATTCTTCTTTGCTTCCTTCTGAGCTGTTGTTTTCACTTTCTTTGGAGGAGTATATCCAGTAAGAACTAATTTCCACATACTGATTCCTTTGCCTCAAAATAAAATTGCATTCTTTTTTTCAAGATTAAGTAATTTGTTCCACAAAACAATGGTACTTCATTCATTAAGAACCCCATGGTGTTCCAAATATCTCCTTCAAGTTGATAAGGATTTCTGTGAAAGACTCGCTCCGATACCAATGGTTGGACACAACGAGCACATTGAGATGGGGGAGGTGAACAATGTGTATAACTTTTTATTGGTTTTTCAACGTTAACAATCATCAACAACTTATTCAATATTATGCAGAGTACATTATTATGATTATACAAATCATCATATCATCATCACATGAGAAACATAGCAAAACAAAATACACAAGTTTTTTAAAGAACAAGATCAAATCTCTCGAGGTGCAAACCTCATCTTATTTATTGCACTCAAAGAACTATCAACTTTGGTGTGTCCTATATATAGGCATTGATTTGATTCAAACCAAAAGACATCTTTTTATTTAAGGTCGACATATAATATTTTTATTATTAATATTTTATATTATTTATGGTTGACATATAATATTTTTTATTATTTTTATTTTGTTAGGAACAAACATTACAAAATTTCCCCATGCATGGTTTTAAAACCATATGCAAGGCTCTCCTACAACCATGGGTTGTTTAAAAGGCCATGGACATGGTCTTAAAACCATTTGCAAGGTCCTCTTAAACCATGTACAATAAAACCATGGGTTGTTCAGGAGGCCTTGCACACAGTTTTAAAACCATGTGCAAGGCCCTCCCGAACCATGTACAATAAAACCATGGGTTGTTTAGAAGGCCTTGCACATGGTTTTAAAACCATGTGCAAGGCCAACATTTTTTTGCGGATAATTCAATTTTTCATTTTTTATTATTTTGTTAGGTAGGAACATTACAACATTTCCCCCATATTGTGTTTTTTCCTGACCCACATTTTTTTTACGGATAATTAAATTTTTACTTTTTTTATTGTTTTGTTAGGTAGGAAGATTACAACATCTACCCCATATTAGGTTGTTTTTTTGGCCGACAATTATTTTGTCCTATAATTAAATTTTTATTTTTTATTAATAAAAATAACATTACATAACGTTATGTAACGTTACAAGATCTCCTCCTCATAATGGATTGTAGAATGCCTCTCAACGCAATTAAATTGTTGAATTTATTTATTGTTAATTATATATTTATTTTATATTATTTATTATTGTTAATTTTTTAAATGGTTATTATTATTGTTTAATTTGTTTATTTATTTATTTGACTAATTATTATTTATGTATATTTATTGTAGTATTCATTTTTATTATTTAGAAACTATTTTATTAATTTTTATATCCATAACACTTTGTAGTTGTATTTTTCTCATTATGTTTTGAACAAATTCATTGTTTCACATGTTCATTCCTCGACAACATCGATCATTATCCATCACGTTGAGTCTTGCACATTGAATGTTTGGATCCCTATATGCCAAACACAAAACTTCAAAGTCAATTTTAAGTACAAAATGGAATCGCATGCGTGTCAGAATAGGATAGCACGCGTAAACTGTGTACATAAGAGAAGTTGATGCCACCGGGTTTCTAAAAAACATCGCTATACTGTACATAAGAGAAGTTGGTAAAAAACATCGCTATACTGTACGAGTCACATCAAGATGGTAAAAATGGCTATATCATACAAGTCATAATCTTAGATCGGTCCAGCAAGATGGCCATATTATGGCCATATTAGACATCACTATATAATTTTAGCTCGGTCCAACAACTCATTATATTACATGAAGGTATTTCCACCAAAAAGTTCAACCCAATATTTTCTCTAATACTTACATGTCAATATCTACGTTAGTAAATATGCATTGTGTTATACACGTATTGACATAAGTGAAAATAATAATAATGGGTGAATATTAACCATTCACCATGTTGCGAGTAAGCTAATTGTTAGAATTTTTTTCATTTTTGTTTGAATGGGATATGAATTAGTGTATAATTGTAATTTTTAATTATCAAAATAAGTTATAAACCTCTCCTCTTTTTTATTTGTTTATTTTTCTATCTTTCTATTCTCTCTATCTTTCTCTTTCCCTAGATCTTACTAATCCATCTTTCACTCTCTGTGTCTCCAACTCATCCAATTGCACCTAACCCACCCCTTTATCTATTATCCAACCTCCTCACACACCATCGCCCCATTAGTTCTCTCTCTCTCTCTCTCTCTCTCTCTCTCTCTCTCTCACACACACACACCACTCATCCAATTGCACCTAACCCACCCCCTTATCTATTCCCCAACCCCCTAACACACCACCACCCCATTGGTTTTCTCTCTCTCTCTCTCTCTCTCTCTCTCTCTCTCTCTCTCTCTCGCCCCTAATAACCCATTCTCTGATTATTTGTTACCTTGATTATGATGCTCAACTCGTGAGTCATATTGACTTTTGGTCGATAGAGTATCAACCATCGACAAAATTTTGGTTGACTAGAGGATTCTACCAAGAATCAACTAGATGGTTGAATTGCATCTCAGGGTTGTTGACTTGATGAACTTGTAAAGGATGTCAACCGAGCATCAATTAGTGTTTCTTTCATCGACTTGCACTTGGATTTTCCATCGACTTATTAGGTCGAATATTTGGTATTTGGCCAAGTAAGGATTGAATGACATAATCTTTACATTTTCTATGCATCGGAACCTAAATTTATTGATTAAGTAGGCATTAAGAGGAATCCCTTATGCTATGATTTTCTTATCATTGAGATTGTTTGCTTAATCAACTCCAAGGCAAACTAGCATATGCTTTACTTGGTGTAATATACCTTAATGTATATTACTCAGTAGTTTAATTGCTATTGAGGTTAAACAATCAATTAGGTAAGTTATATGGTGCAACATGTCTACTAATTGAAAAGACATGTCCCTATGTTTATCAACCATATATAATTGGCTACTATCTTTGTATTTTATCATCAATTCATTTTTTATCAAAATATATATTTGTTAAAACCACATTCCAACATGTAAGGTTTTATCCTTACAAGTGGTATCAGAGCTTCAGGCTCTAGTTCACCTCTAGGCGTTGCACCCACAGATATACTTCTAGGCCATCGCTTCCCTTTTGTGTTTTCTCTTACATCTCCACTCACTCAAGCCATTCCCGCGCTCCTCGCAACTACCCATTGCCTCAACGCACATCTACCCTTCTCCTACATCATTCCCCACCTTCCACGCTCTTCTGCTCCACCTGCACTCACCTCTCCACAAGCTTCATCCAACACTTTCTCTCCTATGCCTTCCTTCATAATCACCACTCTCTTCCCTCCCACGCTCCCATGCAATCAAATTACCCTTCTACATCCCTGTGCACAACTCACCTCTACAAACACCCACTCACACACAACTCACCCACCTGCGCACAACTCACTCACACTTATGCTGCTCTATTATCACACTCTACGCAGATCCCAGTCGCCTCTTATCACCTGTACGCCTCCTCCTCCCAGATCTTGACTTTCCTCTACCAACGTCCTCCTCCACTGCTAGTGTCTCTTCCCGTAATCGCTTTTCTCTCCTTTCCATAGCTCCTCCGCTCTGCTTCCTCCCACGTTGATTCATCTCCTTCCCTGCTCCCATGCCTTCGTTCCCTTCGTGTTTCTCTCTCCTTTCCACACTACTACACTCCCACACCACTGGCCTGCTATCTACTCTGACTCCACCCATTTCTCCTTCATCCAATCCCCCCTTCACCTCAATCTCGACCCTACATGATGCGTGCTACGTCCCTTCTTCCATATGGTGAAACCCCATTCTTTGCACACTCTCCATTCCTTCTATTTTTTTTGAAAAATCCACCATTTAAAAAATAAAATAAAAAGTAATATAATACTATTATTATTGTTAAATAATAATTATTATCTTAATACATATAAAATTTTCAAACAAAGAAAATATATTAAATGATATATATAGTTTATAAAAACAATAATAATATTAATATTAATTAATTATTATTATTACTATTAAAAAAAATCAAAATCTTCTTGAAGATTTTCACAAATTGGAATCAATATGCTTCCAACATTTAATGAAATTATGTATCAGCAGAAGCCGAGAATGATTATTGAATCTAAATTTGAAGAAATCGAAAAGAGATGTTTTAGGGAAGAGGAAACATACACAAAATTGAAAATGACATTAGAGGAAATTTGGGGTTTAAAATGGGCCTCCTAAGGAAAATAATAAAAAAAGCCACATCACAATACAAATATGCCATGTCAGATTAAATCTAATGATAATCTAATGAAAGTCAACCTAAATTGTCTCATTAATGGTAGTTGACAACTATATTGAGTTAATGTAGAGTTAAGAGATATTGGTTAAAAATATTAATGAAATATTTAGATTCTTATGCACACATAATAAATGATAGGAAACTTTTGAATTTTACATTATTATTTTTTTAAATGAGTTGACCACTACTTTTTATATATTTAATAAATATAAAACTCAAATATATTCATTTATAATGAAAAATATAATTATAATAGTATTAAAAAAATAAAAAAATCATTATTATTTTTTAATATAAACTTTATATTAATTCATATAAAAAATATCACATCACATAAAATAAAAAAACAATAAACAATGTATATTCATATTAGTTTTTATATTAATATAAAAAAAAATTGTGGTTTAATGGGTAGGTAGGTAAGAGAGAAAAAAAGTAAAATAAAATTTTATTATATTTTAGTAACATTAAAAATTGTTTTTATTTTTTATTTTGTTAGTATTTAAATGTTTTATTTATTTTTTGATGTTATAATTAAATATATTTATTTTTTAAATATTATTTAATAATATTAAAAATACTAAATATCTTTTATTTAGTATTTCAAGATAAGTCTATTTAAAATTAAATATTATTTAGTTTTCTTTTTAAAAAATTGAATAATAAATGTTTTTAGTATTTCAAAATGTTTCCACTACAATTTTAATTAATGAAAAGGTTATGTTTTAGAGGAGTTGGAAGTAGTGATCAAGTAAAACACAAAATACAGTTAAAAATGAAGTCATTGTTAACAACAATTATAAAAATTTAAAGTCATAGAAGAATGCAATGATGAAAATAAAAGCGTCCAAGATGACCTTAATCAGAATAACGTAGAAGAACGAAACCCATAAGATGTTGTGACAAATGAAGAGACGAACATTCTACCAGTGGTTGTAACTCAAGATATTCTAGAATCTCAACATCAAAAGGTTCCCTGGGAACAACTAAAGACAATCTCGTTAGACAAAGAAGTAAGTACATTACTAGTCGTTGTTGCTACAAATACGAAAAACATATCAAAGCATGCAGAAATATCAGAAGTCTATGTTAAGTTAGAATATCAAAAGAACATCATCAGATTAGAAGCTCATAAGAATACCCCATATAGTTATTATGCATTTACCTATAGAATCATATGCATGAAAATATTTGAATGGAAATGCGACCAATTATTTAAAGAACTTCTAAACCGTGGTACCATTATTCATGGAAATAGTTTTAATTGAAGCATGCTTACAGAAGATTCGTGGACGAATCTTTTCAAGGCCGGATGACTTGTAATATACCTTAATGTATATTACTCAGTAGTTTAATTACTATTTGGGTTAAACAATCAATTAGGTAAGTTATATGGTGTGACATGTCTACTAAATGAAAAGACACATCCCTATGTTTATCAACCATATATAATTGGATACTGACTTTGTATTTTATCATCAATTCATTTTATCAAAATATATATTTATTAAACCTAGATTCCGACATCTAAAGTTTTATCCTTACACTTAGTATAAGTCAACTGGTGCAAACTGAGATAGTCATGTTTTGATTATGCATTTAAAACCTATTGAAGGTGGGTATGTTTGATGAAGATAAACTTGCCTTGGATTTACAAAAAAAGAAGGATATTTGTGAGAAGAAGGCTATTGTCTTGCAGGAATCCCATGATCGACTTCATCAGGAAGTTGTTGTCTTACAGGATATATTTTCCTCGTTCCAAACAAAGAATGAAGAATTGAAGAATTAGTTGAAGACTGTTCATTCCTTTCTTGAAGATGAAGTTTCTCTTTTCCAAACGGTTGTTCTACAAAGAATAGGTGGGAAATCTAGGAATATTGTTGCCCTAAAGAACACCATAGAAAATATTTTCCAAAATATTATGGATGAATTTGGAGACAAGACCAATGATTCTCGTTGATGATATGGAGATCAAGATTAAAGTTGTTTCTCATGCTAAAAATGTTTCCTTGAATAAGAATATTTGTGGACTAGAGGAAGATAATACCTAACTATCTGATTAGGTTTCCCATTTGCAAGCCTATGTTGATGAGATTCATGAAGAATATGCTCCTCTTCAAGAATATAATAATCACTTGTTTGATGCATATGAAGCTTTGAAACAAGATTATGATGTTTTTTTTGTCGTAGCTAATAGAGAAAGATGAGATTGTTAAGAATTTGCAAGATTGCAAGAAAATACTTGAATTAAGAATATCAACTAACTGTAGTAAGCCAAGAACAAGATTTTCAATGTTGTTGAGCCACCAGGCTCACCCATTTCTTCATCTACCTTTGATAATATTTCTTGTATCCCAATTGTTTACGAACAAATTGAATTTAAGAAAGAAGTTGACGATGTTGTTTCATCTCATGATTTGTTGTCTACTAGTATTATTTCTCCTAGCTTTGATAAGCATACTATAGGTATAAGGCCCTGATTGTTGAGCAAAATGGGATATATCGAAGGAGGACTAAGGAAGAATGGACATGGTATTTCCATTCCTATTACCACGAATTGAAGCCACCAAGTTTATCTCTTGGATACAATGTTGATACACCTATTTTTTATGACACTAGAAGAGTGTTGTTTGTTGATAAAGGTGTTCAAAATGATTCCCTAGAAGATTAACCTCTTGTTGACAATGTTGAAAATATTAATGAATTAGTTTCCTATCATGAGCAAAAAATTGAGGACGTTGTTGCATATGACATTATTACCAATGTGCAGGGTTTTTCTACTCCTGTCACTGAACCAAACTTGAGTATGCATCACTTGTTCCAACCAAACAAAAATTTGTTCCATATAGACATCCTCATTAGAACAGTCGAAGAAATTTTCCTAGGAATCCGAATTCTTGGAAAGGTGGCAACTATGCATTTAGAACTTTGCAAAAAATATGTGAAAGACATAACTATGGACCAATGTCAACTACTAGGAAAGATTGTGGTCGAATTGATGAATGGTCATGGAATAATTTGAATAGATGCTTGAGAGCATAATACATATGGGTATCTTCTAATGTACTATCATACAATGGTCCTCTTTCCTGCTTTTGATTATTTTGGAGTGCTTGATTGAGACTTAACCAAAGATGATAGTCGACTGAGAGTATCGATTAGGATGTTCATTGACTAATCTTCGACAAGTAGTGACTATTAATCGATGTTTCGACTAGATTGTTTTTCAATTGAGTGTAATTAACTATTGTTGTGTTTTATATTTATTATCCCTCATTTGTGTTTAAGGGGTTGAGAAATTGAAGCTATGTAGTGTTAACTCAACTATTGTTGACTTGATTATTTCTTGATGAATCAACTGGACCAAATGAACTATATTTGACTGATTATTTGTTGGGAGATCTAATTAAGTATTTTTGAAAGTACCTAATTGCTTGATGAAGAGAGGATGTAATTCTAGACAGAGAATGCCTTTGCTTGTTGCACTTATGGCTAGTTGAATATTCAACTAGATTGTGTTGTTTTGTTGTCTAGTTGATTGACCTACTAGTATTGTATTTATACAACAGTATTGTAGTTTTTTTTTGCACGATTACATTGAGTTTGATGACAAAGGTGGCAATCTTTCATAGTTCTTCTAAGAGTGTTATTATACCAAGATTGATCAGTGTTTGCAGTTCAGATCAAATTAAGGGGTGAATGTTGTATAATTTTTTCTTTCCTTGAAGTTGAGTCTATGGGGGGTTGTTGGAACGTATAGTCTACTATTACCCTCATCTTGTTGACTTATGTCCACTTTAAGATCTTAGATCCATTTTTTATGAATCATTACAACCAAAATGGTCCACTTGTTGTTTGTTTGGTCCATATCTAAACCTATTTATAGATTATCTCTTGGATAATTCTAGGGTCAGTGCAAGAAGATGATGGACCTTTTTGGCGCGTTAGATGGAATAGAAACCTGAAAAATCAGGCATCCCTCAACTTGCTTGGATTTTTTGAGATACTTATGCAAAATATCTTGCATTGAGTAAAAAACATGAAATGTATGAAATTGAATCACCTTTCCGAATATATAACTTTTATGTATCGAAAATTTGCATAGCTATCTCAAATTTCATTTTTCCTAACAGGCACTTTTTATTTTTCAGGGAAATTATAAGGTATATGTTTTTGTGGGTGCAGCCTTTGAGGGCCTAAATGATCCAATCAAGCTACACAAATTGACATCCATGTAGAGAACCCATAGCACTAGTGCGGCATTATTTTTCAAAAATTAAATTAGTAATTTTATAATATTTTTATAAT
>LPNX010747563.1:1076271-1088167 GCA_001517045.1 Pseudotsuga menziesii | reverse complement strand
CACATTTGGATCTGATCTACATCTCTGAAAGTTTTGCGAGAGAAGGAAGGCATCCATCTTGGAATACCACTCTCTTGGGGCCTATTTTAACCCATATAGTGACTTTTTTAGCTTGCAAACCAAAGATGGATCAGTGATGTAGCCCTCAGGATGATTCATGTATATCTCCTCATGAATATCTCCATGTAGAAAGGCTGACTTAACATCCATGTGATGCACCTCCCAGTGCTTGGATGCGGAAATAGCCAAAACAAGACGGATGGAGTCCATTTTTGCAACCGGTGCAAAGGTCTCATGGTAGTCCACTCCTTGGACCTGAGAGAAACCTTTTGCTACCAGCCTTGCCTTATATTTGCAGGTGCTTCCATCAGCAACAACCTTTGTCCAAAACACCCACTTGCATTTAACCAATTTCCTTCCCGGAGGAAGAGAAACTAGCTCCCAAGTAGTGTTTTTCTGAAGAGAATTCATCTCTTCATCCATGGCAACTTGCCATCTCGGATCCTTCCGAGAATGGTAGTAGGATTTTGGATCTGAACTAATCATCAAATAGCAAGTTTTAGACAGCAAAATATCAGAACAAGAGAGTGCAATACCTGCTCTTTGGAAATCAGACCGGGTTCTCCTTGGATCATCCGGATTTCCAATGTTGTCTCCTGCGGAGGAGAGTGTCTGTCGGACCCATGTAGGAAGATGAGTTTGCAATTCAGATTCTGATTCAGTATCTGATGTTTGCTGTACACTGATATCAAAAATCATAGGATCCAAATTAGGTTCATCATCCCCAATTTCATCATCCAAATATTCAGTGGAATAGGAAGGAATTTCAGCAGTTTTCTCCTCCACTAGTTCCACCTCCTGAAGAGGCTCATCGAACTTGACACTTCTCTCGATGATGATCTATTTGGTATTGATATCCAGTGGCTTGAATCCTTTAGATTCATTAGGATATCCAATAAATAGACATTCTATGCTCTGCGGTTGCAAAGCCCTTCTTTTATCAAGCGGAATTCGGGCCCATGCAGTGGACCCAAACACCCGTAGGTTCGACACATCTGGCTTGTGTCCAAAGTATGCTTCAAAAGGAGTCTTTCCTTTCACTGATGAATGTGGCACCCTGTTCTGAATGTATTCTGTAGCATTCATGGCTTCAGCGCACAAATTTGCAGCAAGCTTCTTTGACTCCAACATACAGGTGGTCATCCCTTTGAGAGACCAGTTTTTCCTTTCCGCTACTCCGTTCTGCTGGGGAGTGTAGGGAATTGAATGTTGGACCTGAATACCACTTTGGGATCAAATGTACAACAACTCATTACTGACATACTCCCCTCCATTATCAGATCTCAATATCTTGATCTTAAGCCCAGAGGCATTTTCGATCAAGGCCTTCAATTCAGAAAAAATTTCACATACCTCTGATTTCCTTTTGAGAAAGAAAACCCATGTATACCTGGAAAAATCATCAATAAAGGTAAGGAGGTACCTTGATCCATTCATGGATGTGATAGGCATTAGACCACTGATATCAGAATGTATCAGCCCCAATATGCTTGTAGCTCGGTTTGCCTTCCCCCGATCGAACTTGTGCTCAGGATGTTTTCCAATCACACAGCCCTTGCAGACTCCCATGGTTGCCTTGATGACTGGGAGGCCTTCAACCATGGAATTTTTCTGTAATTGCTGCAAATATTTGAAATTAATATGGCCAAACCTTTCATGCCACAGCCTACTAACCTCATTTCCATGAGTTAGCAAAGCGGTGGGCTTTTCATCCGCAACAAAGTGAGAGAACTCATAGTCTTTTGCATGATGATTTGCATGGCCTTTTGCAATGAGTTTCCCGGATGAAATTTCTGTTATCTCAACATCATTTGGGCTGAAAGAGACTCTCTTAGGCATTCCTGTATGTGTCATCTGATAGACACTAAGAATATTTGCTGCAAGAGATGGTACATACAAAACATTAGAAAAAGAACCATTTTCTAGATTTACAGTACCTTGTCCTTTGGAAATGATGGTGGAGTCATCTCCCGATTGGATTTGCTGGTCTCCAAAGATGAAAAGGAGTCTTTTTCAGCCATCATGTGATTCGAAGCTCCACTGTCAATCAGCAGTGATTTTGGCTTCAAAGTGCTTGCCACGAGGGCATGACCTTTCTCATGTTGTGGTTCCCGATCTTGGTGATCTCTCCTTCGAAAGCTCTCCGGAAGAGTGATGTGATTCCTTTCAAGAAGAGAAGTTGCTTCATCAAGCTTTTTCTTCATGCAGACATGTTCAGGGTGAAAACCCTTCCCGCAATAAGAACACCTGATTCTTTCTTTCCCATTGTGCCCTTTTTCTTTGTTCTTCCTTGAACCGGAAGATTCATCATGCTGCTGATTTTCAAATCTAGGCTTTGGAGCATCAAATTTAGTTTTCTGATTTTTTTGCTGCTTACCTTTACCTTTCACATCTTTGGGCCCCGTGACATGGAGGGCTTGGTCACGGGAAGATCGGATGATCCCCATCTAGACAAGATTGTCATGTTCACTAGTTAGGGACTCAATGAAGGCATCGAGTGTAGGCATCTTCCATTTGGGAGTTGTAAGCTTCCCCGCACGGAATGTAGAAACAAAAACTGAATAATCAGCCCTAAGTTTGGAGAGGATGGCTAGGATGAGCTGATCATCATCCTTATCCACTTTGCATTGCTTCAAGAGAAAAACTGTATGCTTGAACTTTGTAAAGAAATCATTCAGAGTCTCGAAATTGGAAGGTTGGAGAGACATGAGTTCATTTTCGAGTTGATAAACTCTCATGTCATCATGCTTTCCATACAGAGATTCCAATTTGTCCCATATTTCTTTTGGTGTATTCAGATCCGTAAGATGGAAGAGAAGATCATCGGAAATAGAGAGGCATAAGAAACCAAAGGCTTCATCCTTCTTGTTCAAGAATCTTGATTTTTCTATGGCGGATCCAGGCTCCGGTTCAGTGTCCATGGTGACTCTGTGGAGTCCTTTGCCTTTTAGCTGATGCTTCATTTTGAGTTTCCATGTGTGGAAATTGTATGGAGTCAACAGAGGTACTGAGGAGGCCATCTGGATTTGCTTGTAGCGAATGCTTCACCTGTAGAAACCTGAAAATCAAAACATAAAGGGCAAAATAACAAATTGAGCTATTGCTCACATTTCATGGAGAAATCTATCAAAAATCTTGTTTTTGAGAGATTGATCTTCGTCCCGCCGTAAGCTCTGATACCATATTAATTCTTGCACATGATCTAGGAACTAGGAATCAAAATAATCAAAGAATAATTAACAAAATACTCATGAATTAGCAATAATTGGAATACAAAATAGGTTTCCTCTCTGTATATTATATAAAAAATAAAGGATTACAATTCCATGCATAGCAATGGCTTAACTCAATGAGTGAGTCTAGCTTAACTGACTCTTTGCCATGTAATCTCACTCAGTTAACCACTTGACCAAAAACCTAATTGACTCACAAAACCCTTAACTGAAGTTGGAGTGCAATAAATGACTTAATCTCAACTGAAGGAGATCAAACACATGTCATAGCAAACCAATCATCAAGTGCTAGTACTTCATGACTCCAATAAACCCTGATGAGGTTAACTGAAGCTGAAATGGCCATTAGAAGTTGGTGAAGGCTCCTTGTTCACTCTAGTTCATTAAATAATATTAAATAATCATTAAATAATATATTTAATGCATGGAGGCACCTTAACTGACTGTAACTGATTTGTTGAACTGAAAGTAACCACCAGTTAGCAATTAGGTGCATGAATGTCACACAAATCACCCCTGGAGTGCTCCAGTTAGCCTCCTTGACTGTAGGAGAAGGCTAAGTTAGCCTCCTTGACTGTAGGAGGCATGGGAGTGACTGGGATGATGGTAATTAATGCTCCACTGATGTCAATTAAACTTAGGATAGTGGTTTAACTAGGCCAATTTGACCGAAGGAGTGAGTATGAAGGTAAATGTCTCCAACAATGCTACAATACAATACACAGTCATTTTGCAATGCCTTCCTTTTATAACGGGAATACCATGGGAAAATACCACAGGTTTCCCAAATATCATGGGAAAATACCATGGGCCCATAAATCACCCATTATTTACCAAGTCATGACTTTGAAATTACTACATTTTACAAGGCATTTTTCCTAAATTTATGCTACGAGGGCGTTTCCTCTGAACCCGCCCGCCCGCCCCCCCCCCCTGGACTCCCCTAACAGCTATAGTGGGGAGGGGATCCCACCCAAACCCCCCCATATGGCATGGGATCCAAACATGGCTGAAATAACATCTCTAAATCAGGAAGATCGAGATCCACAACCAACAATATCTTACTTGGACACTAATCAAAATAAATCTACCACTAGTGCACTGGACTATGCTCTAAACCTTGCACCTAGAAAATTTCTCATCTTGACCTTTAAGCTTGAAGGCCAACATAAACCGACCAGGAACTCAATTTCTCTTTGGTTACTACCTTTGTCAACATGTATGCAAGATTCTGGCTAGTATATATCTTTTCCAACTTTAATAGTTGATCTTCCAGAATAGTTCTTCTGAAATGGTACTTGAGTTGTATATGTTTAGTCTTCGGATGAAAGGTTGAGTTCATTTCAATATGAATGGGACTCTGGTTGTCACTATACAACCTGTTATTCATCTGCTTCTTACCCAATTCCTCCATGAACCTATGCAACCAAATCATTTCTTTACTAGCCTCTGTAGCATCAACATACTCTGATTTTATTGTTGAAAGTGTAACAACCTTTTACAGTTTCGAAATCCAACTTACCGTTTCTCCACCCACAATAAAGACATACCCTATGGTGATCCTCTTGTTGTCTCTATCACCAACCATATATGAATCAACATATCCCTGTAGAACAATGTTTGAACCTCCAAAACATCATGCATGAGAAGTGGTACCTCTCAAATACCTGAGAATCCATTGTACTGCTTTCCAATGCTCTTTATCGTTGATTATTCATATACCTACTCACAACTCCCACTGCATGTGAAATATATGGTCTTGTGCACACCGTGGTATGCATCAAGATGCCAATTGCTGATTAATATGGAGCCTTGGACATGTATTCTATCTCTTCCCGTGTCTTGGGACACATCTCCTTACTTAGTTTGAAATGGTTGGCCAAAGGTGTACTAATTGGTTTTTCATTATACATTCTAAACCTCTCCAACACCTTTTCTATGTACTCACCTTGAGACAATGTCAATTTGCGATTTTTCCAGTCTCTTGTTATTCTCATACAAAAGTTTTACTTTGCAACACCCAAATCCTTCAGTGCAAATGATTTAGCTAGTTTCCTTTTGAGCACATTTATATCCTGCATGTTAGACTCTGCAACAAGCATGTAATCCATATACAATAACAAGATAATATATCTTCCATTATCTAGCTTCTTGAAATAAACACAATGGTCATAATGGCATCTACTATAACTCTGCTCTATCATAAACTTATCAAATTTTAAATACCACTGCCTTGGAGCTTGTTTCAAGCCATACAAGATCTTCTTCAACCTGCAAACCAAATTCTCCTTCCCTTTGACCTCATACCCCTATGGTTGTTGCATATAAATCTGATCTTCCTCCAAATCCCAATGGATAAATGTTGCTTTTACACCTAATTGTTCAAGATGCAAATCTTCTACTGCCACTAGACTTAAAATAGTCCTAATTGGAGTCATTTTAACAACGTGAGAAAATATCTCATCAATGTCTATACCTTTATTTTGTGCAAACCCATTTACAACAAGTCTAGCCTTGTACCACTTCTTTCCTCCATCTTCTTCCTTCAACCTGTAAACCAATTTATTCTGCAATGCTCTTTTTTCTACATGCAACTCAACCAAATCCCAATTCTGGTTTCTTACCAATGAGTCCATCTTCTCATTCATGCCTTGATCCCACTTGTTTCTAGTTTCCACCTACATTGCCTCTTCATAACATTCATCAATAAATAATACATTGAAGTAGAGAATCATTCAGGGGGTCAACTTAACCTGGTAGATCTTCTTATATTTGCAGGAGTTTGAGGTACCTGTTGTTGCTCTTTATTTTCTGGTGCCTTTGGAACTTCATTTTCTTTGATTTTAGCAAGCACTGTGTACTATGTGTTTTCCTTTTCCTCTTTCTTTCCCTGCAACTGATCTTTGTACATAACATTTTCATTGAATACTACACCTCTACTCCTAATGATTTTGTGATTTTCATAATCCCATAAGCAATAACCAAAACCATCAACCCTGTATCCAATAAAGGTACATTTCTTGGATTTAGCCTCAAAATTTGTCCTATTTTCTTTATCAATATGGACAAATGATTCACAACCAAAAGTTCTTAGAAATGAGTATTTTACCTTTTTACCTACCCTTGCCTCCTCTGGAATTCCACCATCTAAAGCACTTGAAGGCCCTCTATTTATTAAATAAACAATAATATCTACAGCATCAACACAAAACTGTAAGGGAAACCTTGCATGCAATCTCATACACCTTGCACGCTCCATGATCGTTATGTTCATCCTTTCTGACGCACCATTTTCTTGTGGTGTTACAGGGATTGTCTTCTCTCTATGAATCCCATTGTCTACATTTTCATTGAATACTACACCTATACTCCTAATGATTTTGTGATTTTCATAATCCCATAAGCAATAACCAAAACCATCAACCCCATATCCAATAAAGGTACATTTCTTGGATTTAGCCTCCTATTTTCTTTATCAATATGGACAAATGATTCACAACCAAAAGTTCTCAGAAATGAGTATTTTACCTTTTTACCTATCCTTGCCTCCTCTGTAATTCCACCATCCAAAGCGCTTGAAGGCCCTCGATTATTAAATAAACAACAGTATCTACAACATCAACGTAAAACTGTAAGGGAAACCCTGCATGCAATCTCATACACCTTGCACACTCCATGATCGTTCTATTCATCCTTTCTGACGCACCATTTTCTTGTGGTGTTACAGGGACTGTCTTCTCTCTGTGAATCCCATTGTATGAATAGTAACTATCAAACTCATTGCTGCCATATTCACCTCCAATATCAGATCTGAGACATTTCAACTTTTTTCCTGTCTCATTATCAACCAAAGCTTTCCACTTCTTATAAATATCAAACACATCATATTTCTATATAATGCAATAAACCCAAGTTTTTCTAGTTGCATCATCAATAAAAGTAACATAATAACAAGATCCACCAAGAGATTGTACCTGAGTCGGTCCCCATACATCTGTATGCACAATCTCTAACTTCTCACTCTTCTTTTGTTTCCCAACCTTGAGAAATCTAAATCTCTTATATTTTCCATAAACAAAGTTCTCACGGAATTCCAAACTTAAATGCTTCAGATCTAGAAGCAATTTCCTTGAGTGGAGAATCTGCATCCCCTTCTCACTCATGTGGCCAAGCCTATGATGCCACAATGATGCACCTGTTTATGTGGAAGCTACTGAGATAGAATAATCAGTATTATGAGGACATAAATACAACAGATCACAGTCCATGAACAGATGATACACAATTGTTTGTTAGATTCAGGAGCATCCCATAATTTGATGCCAAAGGCTGTTATGGAGGCTTTAGGGCTGAGTATTACCAAACCCTATCATGATTTATATGCATTTGATTCTAGAGATGTGAAGTGTTTAGGGGTAATAAAGGACATGGTTTTCAGTTTGGCTCAGTTACCTATCAAAAGTGTCATCATGGATGTAGTGGTAGCTGATCTAACCCCTAAGTTTGGCTTACTTCTCTCTCGGTCTTGGGCAAAGAAGGTTGGAGGGACCTTACAAATGGACTTATCATATGCTACTATTCCTGTGTTCGGAGGAGAAAACGGAAGGCTGTACAGAGAGCTTCAATTTGCCTATATTGTGACAGATGACAAGAACCCTACCAATCATCCACTATATGCTGTTGATAAAGACTTGGGTACTTGCACGTTACATTTCAGTGAGGAAGACAATACTACTGGTTTGTTACAAGTTGAGAAAGAACGGCCAGTAAAATGCAGCAGAGAAGAGGAGGATGAACTGTGGCAATTATACTTTGATGGATCTTCTTGCAAAGAGGGTGCTTGAGCTAGAGTTCTTCTTATATCCCCTGGAGGTGAAACAGTAAAGCTGATGTATAAACTTGAGTTTATTACTACAAATAACACTGCTGAATATGAAGCTTTACTGTTAGGATTAAAAGCTGCCAAAGATTTGGGCATTCAGCAGATTTCTACATATGGCGACTCCGAATTGGTTGTTCAACAGGTGAAGAACAATTATCAAGTGAAGCAGGGTTTGCTGAAAATTTATCGAAATGAGGTATGGGACATGCTTGAAAAATATTTTGTGGCTTTTAATATTACCCATATTCCAAGATATCATAATCAGAATGCAGATTCATTGGCCTTGGTTGCCACACACTTTAGAATCCCCAAGACTACTCAGTTGAGATATCCCATTGAAGTGAGGTATAGACCATCTATACCTAATAATGTAAAGCAGTGGAGAGTGTTCGAAGATGACATTAATATTAAAAGGTTCCTAGAGCTTACACATGAGTTTTCAAATTCCCTGATTGAGCAAGAGGAGGATGAAGAAGAAGGATAGGTGGATGAGATTGCTGAAGATGAGATAACTGGACATAAAATTATTGAACTAAAAAGCAACTTCATCCCGAAAGGTTTGGTACCTCTGGAAAGAATATTTACAAAGGATGATACAGTTTCAAATCCTGTTGTTCAGTCTTCAGAAGAGAATGTGGTAGAGTGTAATATTGGTTCAACAGAACACCCTAGAATGGTCAAAATTTCTAAATCCCTTACAGCTGAACAAAGAAATAGGTACATTAAACTATTAAAGGAGCATGTGGATGTTTTTGCCTGGTCTTATGAGGAATTGAGGACTTATGACACATGAATCATACAGCATAAAGTCCCTTTAAAACCAAATGTCAAACCTTTTCGTCAGAAATTAAGGAGGATTAACCCATCCTTGTTTCCTGTTATTGAAAAAGAAGTGAAGAAGCTTTTGGATGCCAAGATCATAGTCCCCCTCAGGTATTCTTCATGGGTGGCTAATCTAGTTCCTGTTAGGAAAAAGAATGGAGAAATCAGGTTGTGTGTTGACTTCATAAATTTGAACAAATCTTCATTAAAGGATAATTATCCTCTGCCTAAAATCGAGCAAATATTGCAGAAAGTAGTTGGAGCATAGAGGATCTCAATGGTTGATGGTTTCTCAGGGTATAATCAGATCTCTATGCATCCTGATGATAAGGAGAAGACAGCTTTTACAACTCCCTGGGGGACTTTTATGTATGACAAGATGCCTTTTGGCTTAATGAATGCTGGAGCTACCTTCCAGAGGGCTATGGATATTGCTTTTGTTGGAGAAAAGGATAAGTTTGTGGTAATCTATTTGGATGATATTACTGTTTTCTCACAGTCAGATGACGAACATTTGAAGCATTTGAAGCAGACTTTCCTGAAATGCAGAAAATTTGGCTTGTCTTTAAATCCAAAGAAGTCACACTTTGTTGTACAGGAAGGTAAATTGCTTGGTCATTTAGTATCTGCTAATGGTATAAGGATTGATCCTGAAAGGGTAAAAGCTATATTGAAAATAAGTTTACCTAGGAGTAAAAAGGATGTCCAATCATTCATTGGTAAAATCAACTTTTTGCGTTGGTTTATACCAAACTTTGTTGAAACTATTAAACAGATCACAGTCATGTTGAAAAAGGATCAAGAAGTCAAGTGGACCACTGAGGCAAAGAATGCATTTGAGAAGATCAAAATGGCTCTTACTGAAGCTCCTGTGTTAGTAAGCCCAGATTTTACCAGAGAATTTCTTACATTCTCATTTGCATTAGAGGATACAATAGAAGTTGTTTTGTTGCAGAAGAATAAAGAAGGACTGGAGTAGCCTATTGCATTCTTCAGCAAAACTCTCAGGGATTCTGAACTTAAATACAGTATTTTAGAAAAGCAAGCCTATTCTTTGGTAAAAGCTCTAAATTTTTTTAGAATCTATGTTCTGCATTCTAAAGTTATTTCATTTGTACCTAATGCTACTATAAAAGATGTTTTGACACAACCTGATAGTGAAGGGAAAAGAGGCAAGTGGATTGCTAAAATCATGGAGTATGATGTAGAGATCAGACCTACCAAACTTGTCAAGGGACAAGGTTTAGCCAAGCTGCTGGCTGAATCAAATTGTCAGGCTCTGGGATTGCATGTCATGGCTGAAGAATTAGCTCAGGAAGAAGATCAAGCAATACTGGAAAAAGAGAAGATCATGGACTATTATTCAGCATCTACATGGTATGCAGATATTGTGTATTTTCTATTGTTTTTGCAATGTCCTGAGCATCTAGATAGGAAAGCTGCTAGATCCTTAAAGCTTAAAGCTACTAAATATTGTCTAGTAGAAGAGAAGTTGTTCTGGAAAGACCCAGGTGGTATCTTACTCAGATGCTTGGATAAATCTGAAATTGAAGGAGTGATTTCTGAATCTCATGAGGGTGCTTGTGGAGGTCACAAGTACTGGAAGACAACAGCATACAGGATTTTAAGAGCTGGATATTATTGGCCTTCTTTGTTTGCAGATGTTTATCAGTAGGTAAGAGCTGTTACAGAGAGAAATTCCTATGACTTGGGGTACCACAACAGACAGCTAGACTCCAGAAATCAATCTTTCCCAATATGCAATAGAAATAAAAACATCTAACACTAAAGGATCGAACCTCGTACCTTATTCCGGACAGTTGAAGTAGATCCCCGTTGAGCTTTCCAATCTTCAGCTTGAATTTCTATAACACTTCCTCAACAACAAGTAAACAATACAAGCATACTATATTTCATGGTGTTAGATCTATTCTAGCATATATAATCAATAATGTAAAAGCATTTGACATATTCCAATGGATACAATATTCATTCAAATGCACATTACTGGACAGGAAAAGATATTTCTATTAATGTGAATCAGAGATTACAAGTGACAACCTCTGATGGCACGTCTACGAACCGGAGAAACTGAATCCCCCACTTGGGCCTCCACCACCTCAATCCTCCATCACTTCGATAGCAAGCTTACTAGCAAAAGGCAAGCTTGGGAAGAACACAACAATGCTCCAAGGGACAAAGGGATGCAGACTCAAGCATAAGTTCTGGCAACAATGGACTATAATTTCATTGCTCTCAATTCTCTCTTATGCTTTCAATGTACCAATGGGTTCCTTATATAGCTTTTCAAAGGGATATTGAAAGCTCGAATCCGTGCGATCTCAAGGCATATGGAAGGCCAGGAGTCATATGAGTCGGATCCAAGTCAAGGAAAACTCCAAAAGGATTTGGATTATGCACACATCCCGATGTACACAACCATAGGGGTCAGATCCGCGTATGTACGCGGTTATCGGGGAAAAAGCCGCGTATATCACTTTTCTTATGTTTTTAGGGATGATCAAGGACACATCAAAAGACAAAAAGTGGTCCATAGGGGCTAATGAGTCTGCAGCAGGACAGGGGAAGGCCATACAATGTGCGATTCACCTAGTGTGGTGAAATCCGCTATAACAGATGCCCCCTAATGTATGAGATCAGAGGGGTTATGTGATGGCCGAAATACATTATAAGTCCATCCCAGAAATGAAGTGATGAAGGTACCTAAATGGAAGACCAGCCACCCAATCAGCATAGTACAATAATACAAATCTGCATATAACTGCAAATACGTATAGCAGTCCCGGATACATAAGAGTACAATGGCCATGAATAGGCATGAAACATGATAGAACATATGTGGTCATTACCACGTACAATATACATAGATTAGAATCTC
>LPNX010747563.1:1058191-1076057 GCA_001517045.1 Pseudotsuga menziesii | reverse complement strand
ACAAACTGGGACATCTCTATGACGTAGGAGGCATCAATAGAGGCTCCATAGGGACTGGAAGCATAACCAGTCGATGGAGATAAACTCAGATAAACGAGTACAGCTCTTAAAGTCAAACTATAACCCAACCAACGGATGTGATATACAGTGCTCTGTTCGAAGGCGACACGACTCGACAGCTGCCAAAGATAATATCTTTTCTTGTCTGGCTTTTTGGTTTTTTCATTTTTTTGGACTGTTTCAGTTATTTGAAAAGCTTGAAAAAAGAATAAACTAGCTTTATAGTTACAAACTAGGAGGAGATGAGTGTCATAAGGGCAAACAAACTAGTTCCAAGTAGTGGAACATACCTATGCTCAATGCAAGGATACATGTGTAGGATATCGACACTCAAGGGAAAATCCCCTCCCGGTAAACAGGGAATATCAAGCTGCGAAGGATATAAAAAATGGCTCTGCATGGCTAGACATGAGACAAGCTCGGGCTATATGGCTGAAACGCAATGTCAGGGGAGCCGGCATAAATCTCAATAAGGCAGGCAAAGCTCATGATAATGCATCCACAACTTGATATAAGGGAGTCCGGAGGGAACATGGCCAGCATAAGATCAAGAGGAGTATGAGGCTCTTGCGAAATGTCATGGCAATACTATACAACGGACTCCCACACCCTAAAGGGAGAAACATCGGCATGGGCACAAAATACAAATAAGGCGCTAACTAGGGTGAACATGTAAGGTGAGGCTCTACCACTCATATCATGCCACTTCTAAAGCAGCAAGAAGGTTCCGTGACATAATAGAGTGGGTTCGTACCTAAGGATATAGTGACATGGTCATAAGGTCATGCAAAATGCAAACGGTGGTGAACCTAACCTAAATGCCAGTGTAGACATGATACCTGAGATGGGTACGAAAGGGTCAATCCAAAGGCTGAAACGGCACTGCAAATGGTCTTCTACATCACAAATTATGTCAGAAACGGTCCAAAATGGTTAGAAACTGTCAAAACTATAGGAAAGGGGCTAAAAATTTTCAAATATTTGAAAATTTTTCTATAAATAGTAAAAAATAGAAATCATTTGAAACTTTTACCCATTGGAGCTCTGATTTTCAACTGCAAATTCTAGGAGATCCAACCGGCGGAATTCACAACCGTTTCTTCCAGGTACTTACTCATGTTCTCAGCTTGCATTTCAATATAATTTTTACAAGTTTTCATGGTCAAATGAGGTTGTTAAGGCCAAACTTACATGAGCGCTGCGGCCCACACGAGTATCGAAGCTTTTTCCGCGTATAGGGCTGGCCATACGCGGAAAAGGGGCTAGAAACCGCGTACATATGCGGCTGTTTGCAAAACAGTCGCGTATGACGCCGCACAAATGGTTTTCTAAGAATCTAATGGACAATTGGTCAATTTCTCATGTAGGATGGTGCTAGAATGGTGAGAACGCGAGCATGGTGAAGTAGAGGAAGCAGTAAGGGCCGACATAAGGGCTCAATAAGTATTACGTGCATGCGGACTCTATAAGTTTTGGTGCCTTGGTGGCTTGAGGGCCAAACTAGGGCTACTACAGATGCTGGAAGACTACTGGGATCCAGACTCAGAGTCCTTCCGGATAGACGGTATGTCCCTCACCATTGAGGTGGAGGATATCTACTTTATCACAGGTCTATCTAGACGAGGCCAGGTGGTGAAACTTCATTCCCGAGGTGGGCCAGGTCATGGGCTTACTATCGATGAGTACATAGCTGTGTACTGCTACCCAGATACTGAGAAGGTGGGGAGTCAAGTTCCCACCAACGCTATACAGGTGCTGGGCCTAAAGGCCATTCTACTGACGCTGGGCAGGATAGCAGGCTTAGCATCACTCCATCAGGCCTCTCGGGCACAGATGTTCTATGCAGTGGAGTGTATGAGACCGACCGTATACGACTGGAGTTCTACACTACTGAGCAACATGAAACATCAGCTCAGTGAGTGTAAGGCAGGTAGGATACGAAACTTTGGGTTCAGCAGCATTTTGAGCACGTTTTTCTTCGAGCGTGTTCCAGGATTGAGCCCTAGAGTGGATGTTCCTCTCCACGGGGTTCGAGATCCGGCCCAACGGCGTTGGGCAGACGCGATGCACAGACTGGGGGGTGGTAGGGTGGCCAACCCTTATCCAGCCGACTTTTTTCCATGGTGGAGACGACAGATTGTTGCCATACATTACTACCCCTATGCAGGGATAGATTTCTGGGGGGATCCGGACATGCCATTGCCACCAGGATCAACATTCAAAGACATAGGTAACGAATCTCGACCCTCACTCTTTTTAAAATTTTTGAATTATTTAATTTTTTTGTGTTTTCTTGATTATGTGAAATCAAAAAGACATGTTTTTGGGTGACAATACATAGTGACATCTATCACTCATGTGCAGATGTGGGACCATGGCGACCAGAGGGCTTCCCACATCATAGACGAAGGGGAAGGGAAGATGACATCACCAGTGTGGATGCGGAGCGGACGCTCCAAAACATCCATACCAACTTCGTGTGACTGACTCATAGAGTTCCCATGGCGCAAGTCGAGGACTTGCCTGAGGCCATGCAGCGACAAGTGGTGGGTGTACCACGCGTATGGGTGCGTTTATTCCAGCGGCTAGCTAGAGCCGTAGTGACGTATCATGATCACAACCCTCCTCCACAAGATTAGACACCTTGGAGTGTATCTATTTTGTACTACCGTGTATATGATGGAAGCTTTGAAAGCTCCACTTTTGTATTATGACACTATGTATTACCACATTTTTGATATATATAAAAAAGTTTTATGGTGATCGGTTTATTTATTTACATGTTTAAAAATTGTGTTTATGATTAATTTATAATGAATGAGACAAATTCCAATCTAACACGTAGTTAGCATATGAGTCAGCAACTTGATTATAATTTCTTGGAATGTGTATATATGTTATACTCTCAAATTGCCGTTCTAACAATCTTACCCGTAAGAATCTCCTCAATAACGTCGGATCTCTAACATGGTACAAACCATTGAGCTGTGACACTATTAACTCTGAATCAAGACGTACCTCAAGAGAGAGAATACCATGCGAAATGGAATCCCGTAGAAGCTCGATAACGGAACTATATTCAGCAACATTGTTGGAAGATGGCCGTAGACATACACCTCCTGAAGACAGTACTTGACCCATAGGAGTATAATCACCCAAGCAGCTGAGGCTGAGTGTTGAGTGTGACAGCTTGCACCATCCACGAATCCTATGTAGGTGGAAGATTCCATTGACTTCTGCCACAAGAAACAGAAACTAATCACAAACCCGATCACGATAAACCAGACCTAACTATGCAAAAAGCTGTACAATAATATACAACAAGCAGCCTTGGCTAAAGATCATGCATAGTATTTTTTAAGATAGAGCCCATTTATAGGCTCCGCCAAGGCCGTCCCTTCGTAATCCACTAACTCGTAGGCACCCTTCTCTAACACATGTTTGACCACGTAAGGAATACGCCACATAGGATTGAACTTCCCTGCCCCCAAGGGTTCTTTCGATTGATCCCACAAAAGGACCAAGTCTCCCTCACTAAACACTCTTGGATGGACAGACTTATCATATTGGGCCTTCACACGACGCTTATTAACCTCTAGAGTCACCAAGGCATCTCTACGCTGCTCATCGAGTTGCTCAAGGTGAACCAAACGCTCCTCCAAAGGTGAAGTGTCTGGTAAGAGTTCCATGGCTAACTTCAACAAAGGAATCTCGCATTCAACCGGCAATATCGACTCCACTCCATGAACAAGCTGATATGGAGAGAAACCAGTGGCATTCTTAGCCGCGGTTCGATATGCCCACAAAGCAGGGTATAACATAATATGCCAATTCGTCTTGATTTGCGCGATGGTTCGTTGGAGAATGGACTTTAAGTGACTTATTCACTGCTTCAACCTGTCCATTCACTTGAGGATAGTAAGAAGAGGAGTGCTCTTGCTTATACCCTAGCTTGGATGCCAACTCTTCCATCATATGGTTCTGAAAGTACGAGCCATGGTCAGTGACAAGCTCTCTCGAAATCCCAAACCGAGTAATGATTTGGTTGAATACGAAGTGAGCGGCTGTCTCACCGTCGGATTTTATAGTAGGCATTGCCTCTGCCCATTTCGTGAAGTAATCGACAGCCACTATGATATGATCGTTCCCCCTAGCCGAAGCTAGGTTGCAATCCATAAAATCGAGCCCCCACTTGGTGAAGGGATCGGCGGTGATAATAGGGTGTAACGGGGCAGGTTTCGAGCGCATATTACGTGCAAACACCTGGAAAGGGTGGCACCTCTTGACCGCTTCAATACAGTCTTTGAAGATCGACGGCCAGAAATAACCCGCTCTCAAAATATTTTGAGCTGTAGAAAGCCCAGATAAATGACCACCACACGCCCCTCCGTGGCAATCATTCAGCACTACCTCAGCCTCATCATGAGTTAAACAACGTCGTAAAAGGGAATCTACTCCATGTCAGTACAAAGTGTTGTCCACTATGACGTAGTTCTTGGAGACGTGATGTAATCGTCGTTGTTCATCTCGTGAGAGGTGAGTAGGGGTCCTTTGTGTTTGTAGATATACTATGATATCCCCATACCATGGGTCAGCTGTTGAGATTAAGAAAATGTGTTCATCAACAAACGTATCTTCACAAACGAACTCCTCAGCCTCGCTCGAAAAATCCGATATGAGCTCTGTAAAGATTAACGATTTCTTCGATTTTGCCGAAACAAACTCGAGATCAAACTCTTGCAAGATGAAAATCCATTTATTATACTTTCCCCCAATCATCCTACGTGTGAGGACGAACTGAAATGGATTGACATGGGCCACAACCAAGGTCTGGCGAAGGAGAATATAATGTCTCAAACACTGCACCGCATGTACGGTGGCTAAGGCAAGCTTCTCGACATGCGAATACCGAATCTCTGCGTCAATAAGGTTTCGGCTCAGATAATATATGACATGCTCTTGGAGCTCCTCATCCTCTTGAACCAAAACCATAACAATCGTCTCTAAAGACGCGGCCACATATAATAGGAAATCACGGCTATAATCCGGAGGACTAATCTCCGGAGCCGATGCTAGGGCTTGCTTAAGTGCATCGAAGGACTCCTGGGCTCGCTCATCCCATTCAAAGGGAGTATCCTTCTTCAAGAGACGCATGAAGCCTCTAGTCAAATTGGAAAAGTTGACAACAAATATTCGTAGGAAGTTTTCCATGCCTTGCAAACACTGAAGATGACGAATATTTCTCGGGGGAGACAACTGAAGTATTGCCTCAACCTTCAAAGGGTCGACTCTTATACCCTCTTTCGAAACAATGAATCCTAACAAACGACCTGACTTCATGCAAAAGATGCACTTATGAGGGTTTAATCTAACAGCATAGTGTCGACATCTTTCGAAAACCAATCTCAAGTGATAAGAATGACGCATCCTCATGCGAGAATGAGCAGCGAGGTCATCCAAAAATACTTCGATAATACACTTGAGATCGTGGAAGATCAAGGTCATCGCCCACTAAAACGTAGCTCCGGCATTTTTAAGGCTAAAAGGCATTTTTCGATATGCAAATGTTCCCCAAGGACAAATAAATGCGGTCTTGTGTTGGTCCTCGGTTTTAATCTGAATCTGATTATACCCGAAAAAACCGTCCATGAAGGAGAACACCTCGCTACCCGCACACTCATCCAAAATCTGATCTATAAATGGTGTGGGGAAGTTATCCTTAGGACAGGCACGATTTAAATCATGAAAATCAGTGCATATTCACATCGCTCCCTGCTTCTTATCCACCGGAACGGGGTTTGAAACCCACTCCGTCAAGGGAACAGGATAGATGAAACTATATTTCAATAGCTTCTCTATCTCTGCCTTTATGGCGGGTGCTTTCCTAGGATTCACGGCGCGTAAACACTGTCGAACAGGCTTAGCGTTAGGGTAAGTCTTAATCTCATGTTCGACAATCCAAGGGTCAATCCCTGGCATCTCATCGTACGACCAAGCAAAAATATCACGGAATTCCTTGAATAGCTCGGTATACTCACGAATCTCATCTTGGGAACAATCCGCCCCAATGTAGACATTCTTAATTGTACCAGGATTGTGAGAAATGTTGATAGCAATAGTTGACGATATGTTCGCCATGTTTCCATCAGCCATCGGACCAGGAGAGCTTAATGGAACCATAGGTCTACCAACTTTCTGACTAAGAATCTCCCTATAATCCTCATGATCCAAACGGTCAAGCTCTGGAAGGAAATATGATCTATGATGAAGTTCCTCCCATGGTGGCTCAACTCCCGACATAGCCTCGATAATCGCTTCATCTGAAGGGAAAACCGTATCAAGGTAGTCGTGGGCATGAGAAGACTGTACTGCCCATGCCGGCAGCACATAGGGGTCTTCCTCCTCCGTCCGCGAAGAGGAAAACAAGGCTCTGCATCAGACTCAATATTAGCTTGATAAGGTATCATAACTGCAGGCAACGACACGCTCGTCTCGATGGTCTCACTCGAAGGACTCGGTGAAGGAAGAATCCAAGGATCTCCCATATGACTTGTGTGAAAAGGCACCGATCTTGTAGACATGGAAGCACCACTGACACTGGATCCTATCATGAGGACGGGTGCAGGACAACTAAAGGTTCCCATGAGGGATGGATACATTCCTACACCCACACTCCTAGTTGCCGGCTGGGAATGTTCAACTTTCGGAACTGAAGCTCCCGAAGATGCAGTAACAGGCGGATTCTTAAATGCCATTTGATCAATCGTTACAATCTTCCCATTATGTGGAAAGCATACAACACGAAACACGGAAGACGCAACGGATTGCATACTATACATCCAATTCCTTCCCAATAAGAGATTGTAGTCAAGGGGTGCATCAACCACCTCAACCTCTATCGCAACGATTTTCCCTCCCAAACGGACTTTAAGGGAAGGAAGAATGCCATGCAGCCTAAACGATCTCCCATCAAAAGCAGTTAACATGGTCATAGATTTTGACAACTCAGGAGAACCAAGACCCTTCCAACAAGACAAAGACATCACAGAAGCAACAGCGCCCTCGTCAATCACAGTACGCTTGACGGTCATATTAAGACATTCTACATGTATCAAAAGGGACACATAGTAGGGCAAGCGAGGCCGATGTCCTACGGTTTCAAATTTTATCACTGAGGAAGAATCATCACCATTCACACCAAGAGCAGAAAGCAAAGCCTTCCTTTGCGATGGACAAATCTGAAGCACCTCCAATGCAGACATTGCACAAGGAGTATGACCCAATTCCTCGACAACTGAATAGTTATGGGCGGCTCGGGCATTTGGATTATGCCCCGGATGCTTAAGTACCCCCTTAGGAATGCGAGGTGCAGCTTCAGGTTTATCTGCAGGTTTCTCAATGCGCAAAGGAGTTCTTGGTGGATCAAGTTCTTTGCCTGGGCTGGGTTGTGATGAAGTATAATCTTTCGCACGCGTCACAACTTTTGCGGCACGGACCATATTAACGCACCCATGACCACTAGTCTCAGGTGGATCCTCACCACTAGATTGATCATGGGACTTCGAGTTCATATTCTGGTTATGCGGTAAAGGGTTTGTTAACACAGCTGGGCCCTGTGCTATGAAATTAGAAGCTTCATCCATCCTAGGGCACAAGTAAGTGAGGTGGTCATCCTTACATAGCTTGCAAGGAAACTTAACCTTACGTTTAGTCTGCTTGTCCGCCCCAGTATTTTTATTGTTCTTGTCATTATTATTGGCATTTTCGTTCTTATACCCACCCTTTTTATTATTATTGTTTTTACCATTTTTTTGATTCCGTCCGGGTTGCTGGTTACCCTTCTGGTCCGACGATTGCACAGCCAGTACATTCGTCATTTGGGCAGGCTAAGATGAAGACGTAGCTTGTCCCGAGGCAGATTGGTTGATTGACAACTGAGCAACTTGTTTTGCAACCGAACCTGTAGGTTTCTTACTTGCACAACCCACAATGCCATCAGCATGTGGTCCAGGTTTGACCTTGGGATCAAAACTCGAACAAGGAGCGTTGGGTATAATCTCATATAACAAACCAGACTGAGCATAGATCAAGTCTAGTTCCTGCGCCCTAAATATTGCTTGTTCCTCATTCTGCACTCCGGATGTGGAAACATCCTTCGCTATATACGACAATAAAGATTTGAGGAACCACTCAAGGAGGAACTCCGGCGGTATAAAGGCTTTAATTAATCTCTTCTGTCTACGCCACTCCTGAATATGATCAGAAATATGGGTGGCTTTATCTTGCCGAAATGTCGACAAGAGTTCAGTACCAACATATAGCGCACTGGTAGTTGGAAGTGATTAAGGAAAGTCATCGCAAGGTCATCGAACAAAGTAAAGGAACCCCTAGGAAACTCTATATACCATTTCATCGCAGGCCCCGTGAGGGTGCATTGAAATAGTCTCAAACGGACTGAGTCCTGATGCAATAAATTCGAAGAGCACCATAGGTGGAATGTCGTAACGTGTTCGCTCGGATCCTCTCCTGGTTTGCCTTCGAACTTAGGTATGTCCGAAGGAAGCTTGGTAGGGACAATCGGCCAAGCCGGGTCATGAGCCACAGGATCATTCGTAAGTCTCAATAAGTCAGGTAAATTGAGTGTTGCGAGGAAAGGGAGCCTAGGATGATGAGGTCTATGGACCGCTCCCTGGTTCATATAGGATTGATTACCACCATGACCTTGGCCATAGTGACCTCCTCCCGTATGACCCATATAGGGTGGCATGGAAGCACCATAATGAGGTGGACCTTGACTAGTGGGAGCTACAAAGCCATAATTAGGAGAATAAGCAGGTTGTGAATACCCGCCTCCATATGGTGAAGAAACTGGTCCATACTGCGTCCCATAATAGGGTCCATAGGTCATCGCTTGTGATGCCCCATGAGACACTCCATAGGTAGGTACATACGTTCCGGAAGTAGGAACATACATACCAGAAGTAGGGATATATGTCGTGGAAGTAGCAATCTGACCTCTAGAAACATGAACATAACCTCCCGAAACCACGGGTGGTATGTAGGCTTGAGACACAATTGGTCTAGTAATCGCAGTACGGATCTGACTCGTAGCTACGTGCCGACTTGAAGGACCACGTGAGTAGGGTGGAGGGTTTACATTTGAAGAACTCGAAAGCGAGGACGAAGGAATCTCTGTAAGAAGATATGTGCTAGTGCCTATCATCACTCGTCTAGAACCTGGTATCGCTATCGGATCACTAACTCTAGACCTAAGGGGTATATAAGATGTAGCTTCCACCGCTGGGATGGAAGGTGCAATGTGACTAGTACTACCAAACCTCTACGCAAGGTAAGGCATGGGTTTTCCCCCAGGCATAGTGTTAAGCTCGAAGTCAGATTCGACATTAAATGCCAAATCATGCATAGGAAAACCAGTCGTAGCATAACCACTGTAGCTAGTGCTGGCAGGTTCAAAGTGAGTCTCAGTGTCTTCCGTCATTCCATACTGGTAATGTGTCAACGAGGGGTCAACCCTAGAATGAATAGGTCTATCATGCATGGCTCCTATCTCATAAATCACAGGTCCTAACTCAGTTAGGTCGGGTGAAGGATCGTAAGTAGGAGTGAATTCCCCATCGTCAACACAAATGGGAGGAGGAAGTGTCTCAGATGTATCCTCTGAATGGTCTCCCATGGTGTGTGAATCAATGTGTGATGTAGTCCGCCTGGACTGTCTAGGTCCCTCTCCCAAAGGAGGAGGATTAGTAGAAGGCGAAAGTCCTGCTAAACGACGAGAACGGCGCGGAACCGTACCCGAATTCACACTGACTAAAAAAATAGCAAAGACTCTCTATTTACGTCAACCCTAGGCCAACTAGCGTGCACAGAGCAATCACTAATAAAATCTAAAGCCAAACGCAAGCAAACAGGGGCTGCATAAGTGAGCTCCCGAATGTGGCCGGTATGTCTCGCTTAGGAGAGGCTTGAGAGGCCCATGTCACCATAAGCGGAGGTACGTAACCAATTATTGTGGCCCCCAGCTTCAACACGTAAAGTGACTGTGCTTTCCGACCCCAACCTGGCCGGGACACATGAAGAATAACCTCTACACGTACCCCCTCGATATCCTAGGTAAGGTCACTAAGGTCACCTCAATATAATCAACGCTCATGCGGACAGTCGCAGGTGGGATTGACCGTATGGGCAGGGTAGCAAAGCCCGAAACTCCAGAAAGAGCCCCCAGATACGAATACAATCATGGCTATATCGCCGGTGCTACACAGTTATTGACCAGGGGTCATCCCAATCAACAACCGCTCACACTGCCTCATGCTTAACTCCCTTTTGAGAGGAGCTTCCTGAGAACGTCGGTTATACCAAGGATTTCACACACTCCCTGGACAGACACCTAGTTGTTGTTGTTTAGTGATCTTGGAGAATTAACTTACAATGAACTATTCCAAGATCCTAAAACCTAAGCTTGTTGGTGCACCCTAGAAAAGAAAAGAGTGTAATTCATTTTATTTAGCGTTGATTTTAGTTGGCTTTATTACTCAAAAATAGGATATGGTCGTGCAACTAATGGTGTCATGACGCAACAAGAAGTAAAATGCACACCTAACAATCAATTCAAATGCATTGTGTCCATGAAAACAGGGTATGCGTACTACGTGTAATGAAAAATTTCTTCTTCAAATGTTGAATGCAAATTTCCCTATATGAAGTCCTAACTATTACTCCAAAGCAAATCTAGATCTAGTGCAAGTACAATGCAAAGTGCAAAATGCAATGCATAATGATAAGCAAATGTTTTTGGATTTTTTGAAAATAAAGAGATACAAAAAGCAAAAGAATGATTCTACCCACCCCAGACTCTGCAAGCACACATAAACAGCATTCCAGCAAAGTACTAAGGCAAAAGGACTCTAATGCACTAATCTCAAACAAAAAATCAAAGATGCCATGACAAGAACTTTCCTAAAAGAAAAAATTTAGGCTAAAAAAAAAGCGTTTCTGGTCAAAAACAGAGGTACTAACAGACTCGGGAAGTGCCAAAGGAGACTCAGCAACTAACAGAATTCACCCAGCAATCCACTATCTTCCACAAAAACCCGCGTACAGGAAGAAAAAGATGCACAAATCCAAGGCAAACAGATAGGCTGAGACTAAATTCACACCAATCAGGCTCTACCCGACATACATGCCCCCATACCCGACACAGAAACAAGAGAGAGAGAGCAATTCAAATACATTGAATGCCAAGAAACCAACCCCCAAAGGACAACTACTAGGAACTCCCCAGTATGGTCGCCAATTCTATTATGGAGAGAAATTCCTATGGCTTGGGGTACCACAACAGACAGCTAGACTCCAGAAATCAATCTTTCCCAATATGCAATAGAAATAAAAACATCTAACACTAAAGAATCGAACCTCATACCTTATTCCGAACGGTTGAAGTAGATCCCCGTTGAGCTTTCCAATCTTCAGCTTGAATTGCTATAACACTTCCTCAACAACAAGTAAACAATACAAGCATACTATATTTCATGGTGTTAGATCTATTCTAGCATATATAATCAATAATGTAAAAGAATTTGACATATTCCAATGGATACAATATTCATTCAAATACACATTACTGGACAGGAAAATATATTTCTATTAATATGAATCAGAGATTACAAGTGACAACCTCTAACGGCACGTCTGCGAACCGAAGAAACTGAATCCCCCACTTGGGCATCCACCACCTCAATCCTCCATCACTTCGATAGCAAGCTTACTAGCAAAAGGCAAGCTTGGGAAGAACACAACAGTGCTCCAAGGGACAAAGGGATGCAGACTCAAGCATAAGTTCTGGCAACAATGGACTATAGTTTTGTTGCTCTCAATTCTCTCTTATGCTTTCAATGTACCAAGGGGCTCCTTATATAGCTTTTCAAAGGGATATTGAAAGGTCGAATCCGTGCGATCTCAAGGCATATGGAAGGCCAGGAGTCATATGAGTCGGATCCAAGACAAGGAAAACTCCAAAAGGATTTGGATTATGCACGCATCCCGATGTACGAGACTATAGGGGTCAGATCCGCGTATGTACGCGGTTATCGGGGGAAAAGCCGCATATATCACTTTTCTTATGTTTTTAGGGATGATCAAGGACACATCAAAAGACAAAAAGTGGTCCATAGGGGCTAATGAGTCTGTAGCGGGACAGGGGAAGGCCATACAATGTGTGATTCACCTAGTGTGGTGAAATCCACTATAACAAGAGCCTGTATCCCTTGTCAGAAATTTGCTGGCAAACAAAAAAAATTTGTCATTACCCCTGAAACCTATTGCAGTAAGTGCTCCATTCCAGCAATGGGGTCTGGATTTTATAGGAGAAATAAATCTAGCTTCCTCAGGACAACACCGATGGATTCTGACTGCAACAGACTTCTTTACCAAATGGGTGGAAGCCATCCCTATTAGGAATGCCACAAACAAGGTAATCATGGAATTCATTGAAGAAAACATCCTGAGTAGGTTTGGGTGTCCTCAGAAATTAGTAACAGATAATGCAAAGGCTTTCAAGTCCAAGGCAATGGAAGCCTTCTGTGAAAAGAATGGTATCTTGTTGAAGCACTCAACTCCTTACTATCCCCAAGGTAATGGTTTGGATGAATCCTCTAATAAGAACATCATTCAGAGTATCGAGAAGTTTCTCAAGCATAACAAGAGATCATGGGATTCAATGCTGAAATATGCATTGTGGGCAGATAGGATAACAGTTAAACAAGCAATTGGAACTTCTCCTTTCCAGCTAGTTTATGGTACAGATGCAGTTTTTCCTATTCAATTGGGAATCCTAGTGATGAAGTTCCTTCAGAATTCCCAAGAAGAGCCAAATGATATGCAGAGAAGGATTTATGAGATGATAGAATTGTAGCAAAACATGGAAAAGGTAGAAGAAAGAGCACAGTTGTACAGATTGAAGATCAAAAGCAGATTTGACAGGAACATCAAAGAAAACACTTTCTCAGTTGGTGATATGGTTTTAAGGTGGGATGCAAGGAAAGAGCAAAAAGGGATGCATGGTAAGTTTGACAACCTCTGGTTTGGCCCTTTCCTAGTATCTAAGATTTTGGAGAATAATACTTTTGTCCTGCAGTCTTTGGAAGGTGAGGAATTGTCAAGTCCTGTCAATGGACGATTCCTCAAGCATTTTTACAGTCGTTGAGGAGATTTTCACTTTTCATTGTATATACCAGTGTGAGTGAAGCATAATAAGGACTCCATAACCCAATGGAAATTTTGCAGACAAGTAGGTAGCAAAAAAGAAGGCACTGGTCTACAGGTTCTTGAAGCCTCACAGGGAGGACTTCATCCCGCAGCTGGAACCAGATGTTAAGTCATGAACTTGTTTTCTTCAATTTTATATTTTTATTGTGATTTTATTTTGAGTTTGCTCATTTGCTTAAATTTTCTCATTTGCTTTCTTTAAAAAAAATTATTTGGTTTTAAAGGAAATTTTGATTTTTGCTTTAGATTTTTTATGATGGTTTGTCCCCTTAGGTTTTGAAGGGTTCTAAAGGCCATTATGTTGAATAATGGGTTCACAAATGACATCCTGATCATATTTTATCACTTAAAGCTCATTCAAAATGGAAAAAATGACTAAATAGCGCCAAAATTGATTTCAAATTATTCTTGTAGCGCAACTGCCAAAAGTTTACACAGCGGCGCTACAAGAATATCGCGTGCGCCGAAATCACCGGTTTTTTAGGAAATTTCTCCCACGATTTTGGTTTTTAGATTTCTAAGCACATGCTTAAAGGGTTTTGATACGTGTTTCTTCAGTGATGATCATGCAAACAGGTGCATTTTACAGCATGAAGGAGATCGTGGCAAATCATTAGTTAGAGTTGGGCAAATTGTGACAGGTAGACAAACGAGCCTAGATTGAAGTGAAAGGAGTTCTCCATACAGGCATTACGAAACTAGAGACTAAGTGGAGAGAGGACATTTTCTTGAAATCCGGAAGCTGCAGTTACAGAGGAGGTTTAGGGCTTTCACATTTACAGAGAAGATTTAGGGCTTTCTCGTTGCACCAGCTGGAAGCAAATTGGACACCCGAAGACACTTGTATAGTTAAATTTGACAATTAGACAGCTCAAGGAGTGATTTTAAGCGTCTACAGCAAGACATAAATAAGGTATTCCGCGTTAACCTGATAGTGGCTGCTAAATTGGGGCTTTTTCCCAGTAAAGCCTGTTATGTTAAAATTGATTGAGGAAAGCTGTAATTTATGCTATTAACAAACTCCCTACAATCAAATATTAGTCTAAAAGGGTTTTGGAATGCTTTGGCAAGTGATAAGTCAAAAATAGCAGTTTCATTGAACAATTACCCTGTCAAGACCTGAAAATGTGGTAAGGTGAAGCTCTGTTCAGTTTGTGGCGACTAGGGTTTCATAGATTTACTGGTTACTTGTAACCAATGCAATAAGTGAGCTGAGCATGTCAAGTGCATTAAGACCTAGTCTGATTAGGTGCTAGAAAAGCTGACTGGTTTTGGTGCTAAATACAAGTTGGAGCAGAAAACGAACAGACATAAGATTGCTCTCATATCATTATAACACACAGATGTCTTCATACATTCTAGAGAGGGTCTAGCATCAAAATGAATATCTGAGATGGTAATTATTTTCAGCAGCAGTTTTATTGAAGAGTTTGTGGCACCCTGTTGACCTAAAATTACTCAAGCCTGATGTAAAGCTTGTCCTGCATTGAAAACAAGGAGAATTGAAGAAAGCTAATTATCATAACCCTAGAAGCTTGAGGAGAAAAAAGGAGCTGTTAGGTCATTCAGAGAGCTTTAAAATTACACAGGTTTCAGTCATTTAAAGCAGATGGGAAAAAGTGGCAAAACAAATAAGGCTGAGCCCACTTAACTAAACTGGATTGACCAATTTCCAGGTTGTGCAGAGCTTTTTCAGAATGCTGGTTGGTTGGATTTCTTCAAGAAGATCGATGGCTATAACCCTGAGGTCTCCTGTAAATTTGCACAATGCTATAACCAGGACATGGTAGTGTTTGATACTCTAAAGTTTAAGTTGACGGTGGAGCTAGTTGCTGAAGCTACAAGAGTCAGAAATGAAGGTGAAATGTGGTTCAAAAATCTGCCCTTCACCTTTAATGCCCAAAGGTACCTTTTACCTGGCATTACTCCAGACTGGAGCAAAGGAATACTAATCCAGAATTTCAGAGACGAGTGGGTGGAGCCCATTAAAGTCCTACAAATTTATATCACCTATGAGGGGAGATATGCCTATGTCTTCAATTATCATTTTAGGTTCTTACAGCATCTGGTTGGTGAATCCAGAATGAGTCTTCCTTTATTTTTGTTTAAGAGTTTGCAGAAGATGTCAAGTAGAGTTAAGGGGCATCAAGATCACACTACACAGTCTATTTTCCATCATGGTTTGATCAAATTGATTATCAGTACTGCCTTGCAAAGAGAGGGAAAAACATGGGATTATTTCCTCTTTTGGTCTGGTTTTCAAATTAAGCAGGAAGAGCAGCAAACCAAAAAACATGTAGATAAAGGGAAAACCCTAGTGAGGAAACTAGGTCAGAAAATCAAGTTTGAAGATAAAAAAGAAGTTAAACTTGAAGAAGTACCAGAGCCCTCAAATGCAGACTATGAACATCAGCAGTATTCAGCTGATAATAAAGCCAAAAGTTCACTGTTTACAAAAAAGGAAGATCAGCCTGTGTGAGATAGAGCACCAGCAGAAACTTTTATGAAGGAGGAAATTGTTGTCACAAAGGAGATTGCTGTAAAGGAAGAAAACATCCAGGTCCAGCAAAGAATCCCAATCACTATTCTATCAAAGGATGAAGGATATCTTTTAGAAGAAGATGAATTTACCGTTAAAACTGATTCTAGGGTTAACACATACAGAGAATGTTGCAGTCAAGAAGATAAAACAAAGAGGTCAAAGAAAAAGAAGACCAAAGTTGCAGCTATGGAGTTTGCCACAATTAAACATCAAGGTAAAAGTTTGAAGATGATGGGAGAGCTTGCCTCAACATGGAGACCCAAAACTAGGCCAAGAAACAAGTTAAGGCTCAGTATGAAAAAATTGTTAAACCCTAGATTAAATGCAAAAGAGGTAATTGTACTTGATGATGATTCTTCAGATGAAAAACCAAAGATTGAGAAAGAAGCAATTCTAAAAACTCCAGTTTCTCATCATACAAAGGGGAAAAATCCATTGAAGTCAGCAGAAAAGGTTAGTCTCGCCGATACTAAATTATCAGCAGTCTTTTTAGAGTTAAGAAGTGAAATATTAAAAGAGCAACAGAAAAAGGAGGTTGAAGTCTCTAATTCTGAAGACCAGAAGTTGATAGAGGAAACAACACCTATCGAAGTAGCTAATCAGGAAAGCCCTATGGTTCATGGTGTGTCTTCAGATCTGTTGCCAGAAGATGAAGACATTTTAAGAAAACTAGATATTCCATGGCTACCCAATGAGATGCAGGATACCACAGCAGGGAAGGTTTTTGACTCAAACAAGCAGAACCTGCAAAGAACCATCAAACAATACAGGCATCAAATGGATTATATGCAGGAAGTAAAAGATGGTTTATGTCACATACTCCAATTTTGTAAAATAATGTTAATTGTTTTAATTATATTCCTAAGACATTATGTTAATATAAATGCTAAGTAGGAACCGATGACTCAGCAGAGTCAACAGAAGTGGAATGTAATTCAGAATATTTTATTATTAATAAATAAATTGTGGAGACAACAGCATGGCAGAGCTGTTAAAAAGAGGTTACTGATCAAACTGGTGGATGGAACTAGGTGGAGGGAAAAAGACAAGTGGAAGCATCCTCAAACACTTCCGAAGTTGCAGGTGGAAACTTCCCTATATTTGGGGTCATGATCCCCCAAGAAAGTGGGATCAAAGCAGGTAGCTTATTAAATGACAACTAACCCAAAAAGACCTAGGCAATCTTTTAAAAGTACCCAATGAATAGAGCTGAGGCTGCTCAGATATTTTCCAGAGAGAATTCATTCAGGTGAATGATATTCAGGAAATTCATTGAGGAAGGGGGGAAAAACAGTAATGAAGTTGTTCTGAGAGGAATGCTGCAGTAACTTTGTTTATTACAGCTTGTTAGCTGGGAGAACTTACTGATAAGTTATGGATTAATACTGAGTTTGAAGACTGGTATCTGACTATTGCTGCACCTAGTTCCAGCCAGGGAGACCAGAGCAAGCTCGGGGGTCCTAAGGAGTCGTTGTTTGAGTGCTCTCCAGCAGTTGGTAGGGAGGAACAGCCTCCCATTGTTGTTGTTGTCCAAAGCTTAAGCAGGTTCTGTCACCTAACTGTCTTTATTTTAGTAACTGTGAATGGTTGGATGTTATGTTAGTAGTTATTTAAATGGTTTAGTGATGTGAGTGTTTTAGTTTATCAATACTAGAATCTATTGATGAAAAATAAAGACCCACTGTGTTTTTCCACATCTGGGTTTACCAGACCGTACTCCAGCACAGGGGTAAAATTATAAAAAGATGGTATGATGAGATTGTAGAATAATATATTGTTTCTTTACCTATCATCAAAAGAAATATTTGTTTTACTGACAGTAGCATGTGTTTATAGATAAAATTATTCCCTTGTACAGTATTTTACTCTCAGTAATTCTATTTATTTGTAAAGAACAGATAGAAGAATATAATAGTTGCATTAAAGAAAGGTTAGACTAGGTATACCTGCGGTTTAAACCTTACAACTGTTTTTTTTTAG
>LPNX010747563.1:991533-1057515 GCA_001517045.1 Pseudotsuga menziesii | reverse complement strand
CCGATATATTATTAACATACAGGAAAAACCCTACCAGCTAATACCATAAATCATTTACAAAGAGTAAATTAGGTATTTATCAAATTTATAGGAATCGGAGGTATCTCACTCAGATAAGCTCAATAAGCCGAGTTTACACATTATATTATTTCAAAACTGTACAGTCAACAAAATATTAATTCAAGAAAAATTGTATGGACAGCTTATAGCTCCAAGTTCAGGGTAAACCCTGTCAAAATTAACAGTATGTACTGAGGTTCATCAAAAGGAAGGAGTTTATCTCCTTTGCACCTAACGGCTACCAACATGATTTACAAAACAAAGCTTACAAACGGTACAAATAGTAATATATTTATGCATGCTTTACACAGTAATCAAATAAATACCCAAAACCCACAGTCTCGGCTTCAGCCAAGATCCCATGATAAACGAAGAGTCGAAACTCTTTTAACAGCGTTCAGGTTCACTAACCGAACCAAAGTAACCGCGAGAGTTACACACCACGAAGCCA
Source organism: Pseudotsuga menziesii (assembly GCA_001517045.1). Lineage (NCBI taxonomy): Eukaryota > Viridiplantae > Streptophyta > Pinopsida > Pinales > Pinaceae > Pseudotsuga > Pseudotsuga menziesii. Next base: position 1,057,004 of record LPNX010747563.1, on the reverse strand, counting down.
AACCCATAACTTCCCTAAAGGACCGGCAAGGAGGAGAACGCCATGGATAAAAACCAGGCTTACCGGGAGAAGCCAGCTGTTGAAGTCTCGCGCCTTCCACGCCAAGAGGAGAAGTCCAACCCTGTAACGAAGGATAAACATAATATTAAAAACCTTGCCCAACTGTTTATTGTTAAGCTAATTCTTTGAAAATAAAACGAAGGGAAACCCTGTAACATACCTTAAAGTCTAATAGAAATATGGCCACTAAAGAACAGCAAGACAACCACCAGCAGGAGGAAGGGTAAACCCTTCATTTACCACAGAAGAGAAGGATCTCGCTGGAGCGATGGGTAACCTGTCACGATGGAGGACGATTCGCAGCACTAATTTAAGGCGACGGCCTACACAGTAAAGAGTTCAGGCGAGGGATGCCAATGGAGAAACCCTTAGAGAATCGATGATGCTCAACATTCAACAGCAAGCTATTCGACACAATAAATTTCCTCACAACGTAGTAGATGAGCCAACGAGGAGCTGAACCAACATATGGACTGCTAGCAGACAATGCAAACAGCGGAGCAGACAAGGAGGTTATCGCAGAGCGGCCGGAGGCTCGAAGGCAGTGGAAGAATGACGATTAGGGTTTGAGTCAAACCTTTTTAAATGCCAGTGCATGGCTGGAAAGAGCCCACGTAACCCTTTTAATAATTGGCATGCAGTGGGTAGGAACATTATAGTTCCGTGACAAGATTACCAATGATTTAACAAACCAAATCATATCGTGGGGATTCCATAAGGTTCGTTATATGATAGTCAACCACCTGCATTATAAAATCAACCATGTAAACGTTAAAATGATGTTAGAAAACATTACAACGTAGAATTTGTTCATCGTTTGGTCACACATTTATGTATGGAGGATTATATTGTTGGTTAATGGGATTTAAGAGCAAGGGAAATAATAGTTTACCATGGCGTAGCCTGTTTATAAACTGATTTTCTATATTATCTATTGCCCTAGTTCATAAATGAAGGTAAAGGGAATAATATTATAAAGTCTATATAATTGATCATGATTATGGTCTTACTCTTGACCTTATGGTTATCCCATGCTTGTAAAATAACAATCCTATTAATAGTCATAGAATCATTTTGTGACAATTAGTCTTTTGTCAATTTCAAGCTCAAAAAATTATAAAAGATATTATAAAGTAATTATATGATAGGTAGCTTGGGTAAGTTAGCCTTCTTTGCTTGATAGTATAGTTATGAAAATCATAAGTGGTATTTGAGTATAATAAATCTGAGAATAATCTATAAGTTACCATCAAATTATTGACCATGGAATAGAAGTAGTATTCCAAAACTGTACATATTTTTAAAGACTAAAGGAAGACTTAAAAGTGACTTGTATCAAGTAGTAAACCTGTTAATTCTTGAATTAAGAAAAATATAATCTTGGTACTTAAACCTCCCTATCATTCTACAATTTCAGTTGCAAATTCAATCATTGTATGATGCAGTAATTATGAACAATTAAAAATTAGATCTTTGATGTTGTGACCCTGCCATATTTACTGTGCTAGTAAAGAAATATTTATCGTATTTTACACTTGCAATTAGTATGAACATCCGATGGTTTCGTACTCCTTAGGAATATTAAATCCTGCTTTCATGAAGGAAAAATAGCTGCCACCTTTACTAGTGGAATTCAATTCTCTATTCGTAAGATCTTAAAAAAGAATCATAGTAAAGCTTTACCTTTATAAGCTTGATAAATCTGACTAGCATGTATATACTTTTACTGAATTAATTTTGTACAGCGAATCATTATTGAATACTTTAGATATTTGTTAGCAGCACCCGAACATCTTACCTGTATATCTGTAAGAGAAGGAAAACTTCTGCGTTAGCTCAGAAGTTAAGTAAGCCCAATTTTTCATGACAATCCCACCTTGTAGTCGCGAACAGAAAACAAATCAGTAATTGAAAAGAAACTATTCCATAAAGATAAGCATAGTCAAAAGATCATTCAGATCTGAATCTAATAACATAGAACTAATCAAACAATTAATGACTATATTTAATGAAAATATATGCATTTAAAAAAAAATTAATTTTTTTGGAAAATTTGGGGTTTTGACATGTGGTATCAGAGCATGGTTCAAATACTAGGCCTGAATGTATCCCAACTAGTTTCCATAGAACAGTAAAAAGAGAATATACTAACCTATATTTTTTTTATGTAAAGAACAGAAAATTCTTTCTTTTTCTGAATTTAACAGGCAGAGATGGAGAAGCTAGGAGAATATGCTCAGGAGGGGTCTCCAAACATAGAGGAAAGACAATTGTCCAGAGAACCTATGTTAGAAGAGGTAACTGCTCACTCTTCAAAGCTGATGCAGACTATAAAGGATTTGAAGACTGAAATGGAATCAGTCAAGAAGGACAATGAGAGGATTTTGAAGACTCAAGAAGAGTTGAACCAAATTTTGATGAAAAAATTTCAGACTAAAGGGAGGAGCAAAAGATCCGAATCTGGGGAAGCTAGCCATCAGAAAGGATCTAAAAGGATGAAGCTGGATAAAGCTTAAAGCAGTTCATCATCTGAAGGGTTCAAGGAACAACAAAGTTATTACACTACTAGTGACAGTAGTGAGGCTGAGTTGTATGACAGAAAGAAGAAGTACAGACCATATGAAGAGATTTCCAGGGAGTTTAAAAAAATAAAGCCCCCAACTTTCAACAGAGAGACTGAAAAAGGGGAGGAAGCAGAGTCCTCGTTATCCGGGATGAGGAAATATTTTCAGATATACAACTATTCAAATTAGCTGAAGGCAAGAATGGCAATTTATAATCTCTCTGGAAAAGCAGACATATGGTGGCAAGATCTGAAAAGAGTCAAGGGGATCAAAGAAAAAGAAGTTAATTGGAGTACCTTTAATTCAAGAAGAAATTTATGTCCGAACAATATTATGAAGAAAGAGCTAAATAATTTTACGAATTAAAGTTAGGATCCATGACTATGAAGGATTTAAACAGTAAATTCTTAAGTTTGTTGAGGTATGTACCTTATTTAGTCGATGAGAAACCTAAAGTGCAGCGGTTTCTCAGTTGTCTGCCATATCATATCAAGGACAGAATCGAGTATGATAACCCGAAGACTCTGGAGGAAGCCATGCGGAAGGCTAATTTCTGTTTTGAACAAAACAAGAAGAAAGAAGGCATAGCCAACTGGAAGGCTAAGAAAAACAACAGTCAGCCTGAGTTCAAGAAAAATGAATTTGTACCCCATAAGAATTTCAAGAATAATAAGAACATAAATTATTCTAACAGTAAGAACTTCCAGGGAAATAGAAATGGTGCTTCTAATAATTCTAATAATTCCAGTAACTTTAAAGGCAAGGAAGCTGCAAACAATCATGGAAAATTCACTAAGAATTTTGAACGAAAGGAGCCTGTTAAGTGCTAGGAATGTAATGGCCCACACTACGCCTCAGTCTGCCCAAATCAAAAAAAGTCAAACAGCAATATTCACACTGTGCAGGATGAAATGACTGTTGGAGAACTTGCAAGGACTATGCCCAGAATAAATGCAGTGTTAGAGAACCACCAAGCTGATTATCAGACTTCCATGGTGGAAGTAGAAGGTATGGTTAACCAAACCCCAATAACCATTTTAATTGATCCAGGGGCTAGCCTTAGCTACATTTCCCCTCAGATAGTGGAAAAGTGTAAATTGTCGGTTGAAAAGTTTGATAGTTCCTGGTTAGTTCAAATAGCCACAGGGACAAAAAGGAAAGTAACCTGTTATGTGAAAGAATGTGCTTTACTTATGGATTATTTTAAAACTACAGTTAAGCTTAATGTTTTTCCACTTGGCTCGTATGATTTACTGATTGGTATGGATTGGTTAGAGCAGCATAAGGTAGTTTTAAACTGTTACGACAAAACCTTTACGTGCGTAAATAGTAATGAACAACCAGTAATGGTTAAAGGTATTCCTAGGAGAACTGTAATCAAGCAGATTTCTACTTTACAACTTAAAAGAGCAGTCAGGAAAGGGTGTAAATCCTATGCTGTAACCATTACAGATAAGGCAAGTAGGTCTGAAAAAGATAAGTTAAAAATAGAATATATTCCTGTTTTAAATGAATTTACTGATGTCTTTCCAGAGGAAATTCCAGGATTACCTCCCAGGAGGGAACTGGATTTCACTATCGAATTGGTGCCAGGTACGGTACCTATCTCGAAAGCTCCATATCGTATCAATAGTTTAGAACTTAATGAGCTAAAATCACAGTTAAAAGAATTAATAGATGATAAGTACATTCGACCTAGTGTGTCCCCTTGGGGAGCACCGATCATCTTTGTCAAAAAGAAAGGCGGAACTATGCGACTATGCATAGATTACCGTCAACTAAATAAAATGACTATTAAAAATAGATATCCATTCATGCCCCACATAGATGATCTGTTTGATCAGCTACGTGGAGCTACGGTGTTCTCCAAGATAGACCTGAGATCAGGATATCATCAGGTAAGAATTAAAGATGAGGACATCTTCAAGACAGCCTTCAGAATAAGGTATGGACATTACGAATTTGTCGTAATGCCATTTGGGCTTACCAACGCCCCAGCTGTCTTTATGTGCCTAATGAATAATATAATGCATAAATACTTGGATAAATTTGTTGTCATGTTTATCGATGACATCTTAATTTACTCTAAAAATGAAGCAGAACATAAAGAACACCTAAGGATAGTTTTACAAGAGTTGCGAGAGCAACAGCTCTTCGCGAAGTTTAGCAAGCGTGACTTCTTTAAGGATGAAATCCAGTACTTAGGTCACGTAGTGACTAAAGAAGGGATTTCAGTCGATCCCGAAAAGATTCGGGCAATCGAAGATTGGCCAGTTCCAAAGGATGTAACAGATGTTAGGTCATTTATGGGAATTACCAGTTATTACCGAAGATTTATTGAAGGCTTTTCAAAAATAGCTAATCCGATCACTTCCTTGCAAAAGAAAGGCAAGAAATTCGATTGGAACTTAAAATATGAAGAAAGTTTTAAGAAATTAAAAACCTTATTAACAAGTGCGCCTATTCTAAGAATAGCAGATCCTAATAAAGATTTTGTGGTATGCACAGATGCCTGTAATGATGGTTTAGGCGGTGTGCTAACTCAAGACGGGCATGTCATTGCCTATGAGTCCAGGAAGTTAAAGATCCCCGAAAATAATTATGCAAATTATGATTTAGAACTTGCTGTTGTTATACATGCCTTAAAAATGTGGTGACACCACTTAATAGGCAGAAAGTTTATTTTAATGATTGATAATAAAGGTCTGAAATACCTTTTAGATCAGCCCAACTTAAATGCAAGACAAGCAAGGTGGTTAGCCTTCTTCAGTGAATATGATTTTGAAATCCAACACATAAAAGGAAAAGAAAATAAGGTGGCTAATGCTTTAAGCAGAAATGCAAAACTAAACTTTACAGCAGCAATCAGTACTTATGCTTCTGATTTAAATGAACAGCTTACAGAAGGGGTAAAACAGGATGAAATTTATCAAAAATTACAAGCTACAGCTAAAGGAGAACCTACAAAAAGCTTAATAAAAGGTTATAGTCTAAATAAAGATGGATTTTTATTGTTTAAGGACAAATTGTATGTGCCTAATGTGCCTAAGGTCAAGTTGCTGATTCTAGACGGAGTTCATAAAACACCTTACTCAGGACATCCAGGTTACCAAAAGACTGTAACCATTTTAAGGAAAGAATATTTCTGGCCTAATATGAAATTTGAAGTACCTGAATACATAGCTAGATGTTTGGGCTGTCAACAAGTGAAAACCAAACACCAACATCCAGCTGGTTTACTACAACCATTGCCTATTCCTAGTTGGAAATGGGAGATAATCAGCTTAGATTTTATTACTGGATTGCCCAGAAATCAGAATCAAAATGACTCAATTATGGTGGTGGTAGATAAATTAAGTAAAGCAGCACATTTCATTCCTGTTAAAACTACTTACAAGGCTGCAAACATAGCTGACATATTCTTAAAGCAGATTTTTCGGCTACATGGTGTACCAAAGGTTATCATTTCAGACAGGGATCCTAAATTCACAGGGAATTTCTGGAAATCCTTGTTTAAGGGATTAAATACAACACTGGATTTCAGCACCTCCTTCCATCCTCAAACTGATGGATAGACAGAAAGAGTGAATCAGGTGCTAGAATATTTGTTAAGGATGTATGTTAAAGATCATCCAGGTAAGTGGGAAGACTACTTGCATTTAGCAGAGTTTGCATACAATAACAACTATCAGTCATCAGCTAAGTTCAGTCCATTTAAAATTCTGTATGGGCGTAAATGTAACACTCCTATCTCCTGGAATAATCCAGTAGATACATTAGTGTTAGGACCAGAATTATTGAAGGAAATGGAACAGATTGTGAAACAAGTGCAGGAAAATTTGAAGGTAGCACAGGATCGACAAAAGAGCCAAGCAGATTTAAAAAGAACTCCCAAAGAGTTTCAGGTGGGTGAGCACGTGTTTATAAAGGTAAGACCAAAGAAAATCTCTCTAATACTGGGGATTTGTGCAAAGCTAGCACCACGTTAATGTGGTTCATTTGAAATTTTATCCAAAATTGGACAAGCTGCATATTAGCTAGCGTTACCACCTAACTTGAAAGTGCATAATGTTTTTCATATTTCTGTTCTAAAAAAGTATGTTCATGATGCTACTCATGTGATTGATTGGAATGTTGTACAGGTGGAACCAGAAGGAGAATTTCTGGTGGAACCGGACTGTATCCTCGGGAGGAGGGAAATTACTCTGCGGAACCGCACAATTGGACAATTGAAGGTGCAATGGAAGCACCTTAGTCCTAAAGAAGCTACCTGGGAACTGGAAAGTAAGATGCGGGAAGCATACCCAAATCTGTTCCAGGAGGTTGCAGAGGATGAAGAATAAGTAACATCGAGGACGATGTTACATTTTAAGGGGGTGTGTATGTCACATACCCCAATTTTGTAAAATAATGTTAATTGTTTTAATTATATTCCTGAGACATTATGTTAAATTAAATGCTAAGTAGGAACTGATGACTCAGCAGAGTCAACAAAAGTGAAATGTAATTCAGAATATTTTATTATTAATAAATAAATTGTGGAGACAACAGCATGGGAGAGCTGTTAAAAAGAGGTTACTGGTCAAACTGGTGGATGGAACTAGGTGGAGGGCAAAAGACAAGTGGCAGCATCCTCAAACACTTCCTAAGTTGCAGGTGGAAACTTCCCTATATTTGGGGTCATGATCCCCCAAGAAAGTGGGATCAGAGCAGGTAGCTCATTAAATGACAACTAACCCAAAAAGACCTAGGCAATCTTTTAAAAGTACCCAATGAATAGAGCTGAGGCTGCTCAGATATTTTCCAGAGAGAATTCATTCAGGTAAATGATATTCAGCAAATTCATTGAGGAAAGGGGGAAAAACAGTAAGGAAGTTGTTCTGAGAGGAATGCTGCAGTAACTTGGTTTATTACAGCTTGTTAGCTGGGAGAACTTACTGATAAGTTCTGGATTAATACTGAGTTTGAAGACTGGTATCTGACTATTGTTGCACCTAGTTCCAGCCAGGGAGACCAAAGCAAGCTCGGGGGTCCTGAGGAGTCACTATTTGAGTGCTCTCTGGGAGTTGGTAGGGAGGAACGGCCTCCCATTGTTGTTGTTGTCCAAAGCTTAAGCAGGTTCTGTCACCTAACTGTCTTTATTTTAGTAACTGTGAATGGTTGGATGTTATGTTAGTAGTTATTTAAATGGTTTAGTGATGTGAGTGTTTTAGTTTATCAGTAATAGAATCTGTTGATGAAAAATAAAGACCCACTGTGTTTTTCCACATCTGGGTTTACCAGACCGTAGTCCAGCACAGGGGTAAAATTATAAAAAGATGGTATGATGAGATTGTAGAATAATAGATTGTTTCTTTACCTATCATCAGAAGAAATATTTGTTTTACTGACAGTAGCATGTGTTTATAGATAACATTATTCCCTTGTACAGTATTTTACTCTCAGTAATTCTATTTATTTGTAAAGAACAGATGGAAGAATATAATAGTTGCATTAAAGAAAGGTTAGACTAGGTATACCTGCGGTTTAAACCTTACAACTGTTTTTTTAGTTTAAAGAATTTAACTTCTATATGCTGAAATGACAACACTGAAAGTAGGAGTAATTAAATATTGTTTAGACTCTACAGTTAAACCAAGTTGTGTTAGTCTGTATGTATGTTTAGTGATGTAGTCAATTCATTTCTTATTCTTCCTTTTAATTTTAGACTGAGCTCGAATAGTTTACAGAGTTGTTATCCTATTTTTCTTAAGTGGTAAATGAATGCTACTATATATATAATTATATGAGATAGATCCTAAGTAGTACTATTTGATTTTATATATATATATATATACAGATATCATAACCAAGCAGATAAACTAAATAAATTACAGAACTTTACCTAATATTTAGCCTAATTGGCACAAGAAATAAATAACGGAATGTTATAAAATTAAACTAAATAATAATCATAGAAAAATTTGTACTTTCAGGAGAGATAATATCTTTATGGTATTAATAACAATAAACTTCTATTACATACACTATAGGAGTACTATCATTATTGAATTTCAGGTAATGTAATTATTACATTAATTACAAACTGGAACCATTTATACTTTTTGTACTGCGAGGTAAATAAACAGTACTCAAGAATTTTTTTTTCCCCGGAAAATATTCATAATTTTATTTCAAAGTAGAACAAAATTACATATCTGCACATGTAAGAGGATCACTAGGATCCCTACATTGTCACATATTAGCTGTCTCATATAAACGTAACCAAAAAATTACAAAACTGTCCCAAAATATGGATATCACAACCCAAATCATTAAATAGGTCACAAAAGTCTGAGATCAGACATACTGCCAAAAGCAAAGGCCACCACCTCTGAAATGCCGTCACCGCCGCAAAGTTCCCAAAGGAGAAAAACGGGTCGCCATGCAAGAGTATATCAAACAGACACCATCATTGCCATATAAGGCAGGCAATCTTTCTCAGCAAAATCAAACAGATCATAAAGGATCCATTCGTCCAGCAGCATGCCGCTCATGATGATCGATCTTGGCCCCATCAATTGCAGCTTCTCCATCAAAGAAAAGCCTCGACGCTTTCAAACGTTCGAACAGGAGATGGCGGCCAAGCGATCTAGATCTAGAGAGCAAGCTCCACAAACTGAAATGAACAAACCCCCAAGAAAGGGGACGACCACCAGGGCCAAGGCAGGACACCACAATGGCGCTGTCGATCCAATGCACAGCACCAAAGAAGAGATCGGTGTTGAGCAAGAGCCGATCCACTTTACACCACAAATTCGTGCAATTCAGAACCGCCCCCACCAAAAAAAATCGCGTTGTCGATCCGCTCAGCATCGAAGAAGATCAGATCGGTGATGAAAGAGCCGAATGGGAACCACATTATACGCCCCAAAAATCAAAGTATCTTCGTGTTGTATCTGGAAGAAAACCCCTGGCGAGAATATGATTTTTGAGTCCAAGACCGGTGAAAGACTATCACAGCAAAACACTGTACCCTGTTTCTCAGCGATAAAGCTTCGTTGAATGTCAATCGCCAAGATCTTTCCAGCTTCTCTTGCACAGAAGCTGTATCTTCCACTGCATAGCTCAAAGTCCTGCTCAGCTTTCCAAGAAGTGACCGACTGTATGTTTTCAGTGGTCGATTGCTAGGCGAAAGTCTGCCATATGAATCGGGAGGTGGCTTCCATTTCAGCCCGCCCAATATCGAAACCCATCCAAGATCAAAACCCCCAACCAAAGATTCTTGGAGCGAAGAGAGCCGTTGAATTGGCGTTCTTGGAGCTCCCTCCGCTCCTCCAATCATCTAAAAAAGTTCAGTACTCAAGAATATTATTATAATAAAATAAGAATATAAAGACCCTATATAAGCTGAAGGGTATAAACTATATGTTAACACATACAAATTTCTTAATAACTAGTAAGTCAAGGTTTAAATCAAGTACAGAATCCTTGACAATAAATTTATAAGAGAAATATTAAGAGTAAAAATTCAAGTGCATAATCAACAGTAAACAATTAACACAGAATGCTCGACTTCGAGCTTAATTATATTGTATAAAAAATAACTAGAAACCCTTATAATTTCAGAAGTGCAGTGTAATTAATAGTAAGTTTTGAGGATACTTTAATAATAGGTTATTTTATAAACAGAGAACAATTATTATTTCCTTTTATACTTATAAAAGAACCTAAGCAGAGCTAGCAGTAAAGGTAATAAACATTCCAGGTGGGGTAACTTTATCATTATAATAAGTAATAATTACTGCCTTATTATCTACTGTACAGAAATAATATTATTTGGAAATCACAGTAATGTTTTAACCTATTATTGATAAACAGAAATTTAATATAAAACCTGTAACCAAGGTTACTCTGTCAATAACCTAAAGAATGCCATTAAAACATTCAGACTTCATAATTTACAAAGTATAACCATTATAACAATTTATAAAATTCTTTGAGTAAATAATTAACCCGATATATTATTAACATTCAGGAAAAACCCTACCAGTTAATACCATAAATCATTTACAAAGAGTAAATTAGGTATTTATCAAATTTATAGGAATCGGAGGTATCAAACTCAGATAAGCTCAATAAGCCGAGTTTACACATTATATTATTTCAAAACTGTACAGTCAACAAAATATTAATTCAAGAAAAATTGTATGGACAGCTTATAGCTCCAAGTTCAGGGTAAACCCTGTCAAAATTAACAGTATGTACTGAGGTTCATCAAAAGGAAGGAGTTTATCTCCTTTGCACCTAACGGCTACCAACATGATTTACAAAACAAAGCTTACAAACTGTACAAATAGTAATATATTTATGCATGCTTTACACAGTAATCAAATAAATACCCAAAACCCACAGTCTCGGCTTCAGCCAAGATCCCATGATAAACGAAGAGTCGAAACTCTTTTAACAGCGTTCAGGTTCACTAACTGAACCAAAGTAACCGCGAGAGTTACACACCACGAAGCCAAACCCATAACTGCCCTAAAGGACCAGCAAGGAGGAGAACGCCATGGATAAAAACTAGGCTTACCGGGAGAAGCCAGCTCTTGAAGTCTCACGCCTTCCATGCCAAGAGGAGAATTCCAACCCTGTAACAAAGGATAAACATAATATTAAAAACCTTGCCCAACTATTGATTGTTAAGCTAATTCTTTGAAAAGAAAATGAAGGGAAACCCTGTAACATACCTTAAAGTCTAATAGAAATATGGCCACTAAAGAACAGCAAGACAACCACCAGCAGGAGGAAGGGTAAACCCTTCATTTACCGCAGAAGAGAAGGAGCTCGTTGGAGCGATGGGTAACCTGTCACGATGGAGGACGATTCGCAGCACTAAGTTAAGGCGACGACCTACACAGTAAAGAGTTCGGGCGAGGGATGCCAATGGAGAAACCCTCAGAGAATCGATGATGCTCAACATTCAACAGCAAGCTATTTGACACAGTAACTTTCCTCACAATGCAGTGGATGAGCCCACAAGGAGCTGAACCAGCATATGGACTGCTAGCAGACAATGCAAACAGTGGAGCGAACAAGGAGATTATCACAGAGCGGCCGGAGGCCCGAAGGTAGTGGAAGAATGACGATTAGGGTTTGAGTCAAACCTTTTTAAACGCCAGTGCATGGCTGGAAAGAGCCCACGTAACCCTTTTAATAATTGGCATGCAGTGGGTAGGAACATTATAGTTCCGCAACAAGATTACCAATGATTTCACAAACCAAATCATATCGTGGGGATTCCATAAGGTTCGTTATACCATAGTCAACCACCTGCATTATAAAATCAACCATGTAAACGTTAAAATGATATTAGAAAACATTACAACGTAGAATTTGTTCATCGTTTGGTCACACATTTATGTATGGAGGATTATATTGTTGGTTAATGGGATTTAAGAGCAAGGGAAATAATAGTTTACCATGGCGTAGCCTGTTTATAAACTGATTTTCTATATTATCTATTGCCCTAGTTCATAAATGAAGGTAAAGGGAATAATATTATAAAGTCTATAGAATTGATCATGATTATGGTCTTACTCTTGACCTTATGGTTATCCCATGCTTGTAAAATAACAATCCTATTAATAGTCATAGCCTAATCATTTTGTGACAATTAGTCTTTTGTCAATTTCAAGCTCAAAAAATTATAAAAGATATTATAAAGTCATTAGATGATAGGTAGCTTGGGTAAGTTAGCCTTCTTTGCTTGATAGTATAGTTATGAAAATCATAAGTGGTATTTGAGTATAATAAATCTGAGAATAATCTATAAGTTACCATCAAATTATTGACCATGGAATAGAAGTAGTATTCCAAAACTGTACAGATTTTTAAAGACTAAAGGAAGACTTAAAAGTGACTTGTATCAAGTAGTAAACCTGTTAATTCTTGAATTAAGAAAAATATAAGCTTGGTACTTAAACCTCCCTATCATTCTACAATTTCAGTTGCAAATTCAATCATGGTATGATGTAGTAATTATGAACAATTAAAAATTAGATCTTTGATGTTGTGACCCTGCCATATTTACTGTGCTAGTAAAGAAATATTTATCGTATTTTACACTTGCAATTAGTATGAACATCCAATGGTTTCGTACTCCTTAGGAATATTAAATCCTGCTTTCATGAAGGAAAAATAGCTGCCACCTTTACTAGTGGAATTCAATTCTCTATTCGTAAGATCTTAAAAAAGAATCATAGTAAAGCTTTACCTTTATAAGCTTGATAAATCTGACTAGCATGTATATACTTTTACTGAATTAATTTTGTACAGCGAATCGTTATTGAATACTTTAGAGATTTGTTAGCAGCACCCGAACATCTTACCTATATATATGTAAGAGAAGGAAAACTTCTGCATTAGCTCAGAAGCTAAGTAAGCCCAGTTTTTCATGACAATCCCACCTTGTGGTCGCAAACAGAAAACAAATCAGTAATTGAAAAGAAACTATTCCATAAAGATAAGCATAGTCAAAAGATCATTCAGATCTGAATCTAATAACATAGAACTAATCAAACAGTTAATGACTATATTTAATGAAAATATATGCATTTAAAAAAAAAAAATTGGAAAATTTGGGGTTTTGACAGTTTGAGCCTAGCAAATAGAAGACTCAGGGAGGATTTACAGGAATTAAATGATCATTATCAAGAGCTTACTGCAGTTTCCAAGGAAGCCCTGAAGTGAAAGAGAAGCACAGATTTGCAATGTGCAGAATTGAAGCAGACTGTCAAAGGCTTGCAGCAGCAGAATGAAGAACTTACACGAAGGTTAGCAAATATGGAAGCTGAGCAGAAGAGAGCCAGGAAGAAGGCCCAAGCTTTGGATGGAATATCCTTACTAGCTGAAGCTGCCAAAGACCTTTGAGTTTGGTAGTTATTCAGTTACTTGTTATGTCTTTTGAGAAACACTTTAGTTAGTCAATTATTAGTTATGTTTTTAAAAGAAATACTTTATTTTGTAAATATAATTTCACTTTATCCCATCGATGAGTTGGCTGAAGACAGTTAGGGTTTAGAACCTAACTGATTTTTTGAGAAACAGTATTTAGATAGATGAGAAAGAGAACAAAGGGTTCGATTTTTGGAGGACTTCAGGAGGTCTTTTGGACTTATTGATGAGCTAAGTACATAACTCTCATATGTATTTGATGATAGAACTATGAAATATATGATCCTTTACACCCTTCAGTACATGTTTTGGATTCATCTTTGACTTGTTTAGTTACATGATTAATAAATTCATTGCTGGTTTATGGTCTATATTATGGTAGTGCTTGTCTTTTTTGAATGAACTTCATTATCATGTTCTGTTGGATACTGGTAATTATATTATGCATCTCTATTTTTCTTTGCTTATGATTCAGGTCCTATTTGGCTCATGAGTGTATTCCCTGTTTGTCACCAAACTTTATAACCAGAAAAACCTTTTTAAAAACCCTAAAACCTAGTTTTGCTTGATTGAATATTTGAGATTGTGTTGGCTTGTTTCTTTGTGGCCTGGAAAGAATTTCTGGCACAAACAACACCCATTGGTAGTGTCACCAAACTCATGTTGTAAACAACAGAAAAAAATCTATGGGATTAGGTCTAAAAATGTGTCAAACTAAAATAATTCAACAATTAAATCATGCCTGGCGTCTTCCGAGGAAAGATATTATTCCATAGTTTACGGTGATGGTACTAATGAAAAGCAACCTATGTGCCATTTTGAAATAATAATTACTAAGGACCACTAATCTATATTTCACTTGCAAGTGCAAAAGTTCATCCTATACTCACTAGATGAAAGCCATGCTTTCCAGGAGTCAGTCCAGTGACACAGACCTTCACTTTTGTGGGACCTATCACACAGTAATATCAATGGTTTCAAATGTGGCATCTTGATGGTCAATATAATTGCAACAGATTAAATCTTTGATCTATCCCAAAATTTTATAACTTTTCCTGTCAAAAGAGATAGTTGTTGATCCATTAGGGTTCATGTTCATTGGACAAAAGTTGAGAAATTACAATAAATACTACCATTTTATTTCAATTTATGTAAGCGTCGGACAATTAGTACTAAATTATAGACAACTTAATTGACAACATTCACTATTTCAGAATTCACCGTCTAGAGTTGAGTGCTTGACCTGTGCATTTAACTGAATAAAGTGTTGCGTTGAGTGGTATACTAGACAATCATACATCCCTTACTTTAACCACAACTTTCATAACATGTTTAATGTTGAATTTAAGTCCCCAATTGCCACCAGAGTTTGGTGTTCAGAGTCTAATTGTGTCCCAATTGTCAATGCAAATTTAAGAACAAATTTGACTTTTGGTTTTGAATTATAGATTTTAGCAATGCCAATCTTCCCATACCCACTCCTTATTCATAACAGCTTATTTTACCTTTCATTTTAAAAATTTGGGGCATATTTCCAGAATTCCCAACCCATCAATGCATTGATTTTTCAAGACCCCATGTTCTCAGTTCAAAGAGGTTGGTCAAAACTATTATATTCTATATTCAAAAAGTCAACATTTATGTTTTGGTTCAGCCAAATAGCAGTTTGTGCAATGCAGAGGTGCTTAGCATATGATATTTCAACTGATAATTTCCCAATTATGGTGTATCCAACCATAAATGGTATGAAATAGTGGAATACCACATTAGTAGATGACAAGTGACAAAACATTACAATTCCACACAAAAAAAGGCATATGAACATTGTTAGCACTCGGAATGTACCCAGGTTGTAAAAGATACACCCCGAGGTAACAGCAAAACCACTTTAGGAAGAAATTGGTATCCTCTTCCAGAGAGGGATCTCTCAATACGGACTTTACAAGACCAAATGGTAAACAATATTTAAAGGTTTATTTGTTCGGTTGAAACAATCACATATCCATTGGGAAATGGAGTCATATACATATAAAAGATCCCAAAGATCCATACACAAGATTTATCAAAGGCAAGATAATCACATAATTGCAGTCATTCCATTTATCAAGATGAAATAGAAAAGATGAGGGAACAGCCCATCAATACAGAGCGTCTAAGACGAATTCCATATCAACTTTAGTAGAAAAAATCATATAATACCTGAAACGATGAATAGAGCATAAGCATATGAATTCTAATCATCAAACACTAAGTTCCAGATATGAAGGAAAAAACAGAATGGAATGTTACACAGGGGAAAATACAATCACACAAAGAAATAAAGCACGGACTGCAACATCAATGATACATGAATCTCTGAAAAAGCTCTCATGCATTCATTTTTGGTATTAAAATAAAACAGATATGTTCTCCACAACTCACTTCATTCGATGGGTTCCAACCCCCATCTCATAAAAAGATAAAAATTTATAGATAAAACAATAAGTATGCCCCCAGTAGATCAATAACAGAATGATCGGCGTAAATTAGAGTTTGTAACTGAATTTCGTACACCACTAGGAAGTTGTTACAACTCCATTCCTAACTGACCACTAAGTACAAATCAGTTGGATAACAAACTTTGCCCAACAGATCCATGTCTTTGCCCCATCAGCTCCGAGTCTTTGCCCCGTCAGCTCCAAGTCTTTGCCCCATCAGCTCCAAGTCTTTGCCCCATCAGCTCTTCAGCACTTGACACCTGTTCTTAGGGGGGAAGAATATACTTTGTTTTCCCAAACCGCTCTACAGCTTTCCACTGCTCCGAACTTGGGGTGTCACTCTCCATCATCTCCCGAATAGCTACCTCGAGCTCCATATATGCTTCATAAGATTTCTTGGGCAATCTGGCTCTGATAACGGTGAACTTCTGCAGGACTTCGAAATCCTCTGCTAACATGTCTACAATGGTTTGTCCTGTCAGGTTCTTCTCCAAGCTATTAAATTTCGAGTGGTCCATGCGAGCCCGGACAAGCAGGTGATGATAATGTTCAGGCGGGAGCATCCTACCTTCTTCGTCCCAGAAGGACGGCAATCCCTCTTCGAATAGCTCTTTGAACTCTTGTTTGAACTTGTTGACCTGCATAAACAATTCTTCTGACTTGTCTTGGACAATCTTCATTAAATGGTGTTTGTGGATGATCTTCTTCGCCCACAACACTATTGAGATTCTGTCCTTTATGCCCATGTCGTGCAACTTCTGGTATGTCAGTGAATTCAGAAAGTTTAATGCGTTCTGAGCTGTGGTGAGGGGTCTTTTTTCCATGTGTTCATTTACCAGTTTCAGTCTTTCTGGAGCCAACTCTGTCATTATACACAAATCACCAATAAAACTCAGGTAATGCTAGAACTTGGTAATCTCTATGGTCAGCGTATCCCAAATAATATGTTTCGCCCCCTGAAGAGGGCCTTTCCCAATGCATTTTTCTTTTAGCTCATCGAGCTTCTTCTGTAATTGATTCCTTTCCTGCAAGATGTGTTTTCTGCTTTCACTCATCTTGGTTAATTCGGCCTTTACTTTTTCATTCTCGGCTTTCAACTCCTTAATAGCTTCCTCCTTCAAACTCACTTGGGACATAGACACCAACAGGTCATCTGCAGAAAAATCAGCTAATGGCTTCTGGATATTTACAATAGATAAGTCATCACCGGTAGGGGTTTGGCTCATTAGCTCTTCCATAATCTCCTTTTCCTCAGTCTGATCTTTCTTCATCACGGAGATTTGGGATAGCAGTTCCTCCCTCTCGGCCTCCCACCTATCTTTTTCCTCTTGTAGCTCTCCAGCTTTTCCTTTGTATTCCATCATCTCCTGATGGATTTTATCTTTCTCCTCCTGGAGAGCTAGCAATTCAGCTGATTGGACATGTTCTGAGCCTGGTATCTTCAACTTCTTCTTCAAAACCTGGAGCGCGTTATCTTTCTCTTCTAGCAACTTCTTGACAGCCTGGGTATTGTCTGAGCTAGTAATGTCCGCATGCAGTTTTCTGATCTGAATAACATTTGACTTATTTTCCACTTTCTCATGCTTTAACTGGACTTCCAATTTGTCTACCAACACCTGTAGTTTGCTTATCCTCACCATGGCCTACAATAAATCTGAGTAGAGGATGTCACTGGTCTGTTTATGCAGCTAAATCTTGTCTGGGGTGATAATTTTGTCCAGCCTGACTTCTATCTCAGACATCCTCTTGTCATTCACTATGGCCATCTTAAAATTATTTTTCTCAGCATCCCTAGCCGAAACTACAGATGTTTTAGAAATGTACAAGTTTCTTACCCTCGGGAGCAGACTTCTCATTTCCTCTAGGGACTGCTTCCTCTTTTCCATGTAGCTGGTCTTGAGCTCTTCTTTCGACTTAAATAAGGGACTGGAGTCTGAGCTGTCTATATCACCTTCTAAACCTTTAAAGGAAAATTCGTTTACTTGCACGGTCTTCATGGGGACTAGGGCAACTTTTTTGAGGACACCAGAAACTTCATCATCTACGATCTCGCCACCCTCGAGCAGCTTTGCCTTTTTATGGGAAGCCTCGTCGTCCACCTCCATACTCTCAGCATCGGACAAACTCCTCTTAACCGCAACACTAACACCTTCTGTGATTTGGATTGCTGTACCAGGTGCAGGATGTGTCTCTTCACCGGACTTTGACCCGTTAGTAAACTACAGTAAATTAGCCATTTCAGCTAACCCCTCAACAGCTTGATGCTCAAATGGCTTATTCATGTTAGCTTGTTTTCTCAATGAGATCACTTGGTGGGGGTCGTAATTCACATTTGACTCTTTTATAAAATCCATATTTTCCAGCAACTTTTCTATAAAAACCAAGGCACCCTTTCTTTTAAAAATGAAGGTGCCAACCTTAAACGGAAACTTGATGTTCAAAGACTTCTTGAAAGCACAAAAATGTTCCTCCTCAGACAGCAATCTCTGTCTCATGAATTCCAATGCGAAGATTCTCGGGGTCAAAAAGGAAGGTAGCCTATAAGGCTGACCAGTGAAGCCATATATTCTCAACACGGTATAGTCTCTGTACAAAAACCAATCTCCAACCCGATCCTCTGGTGAAGACTGCATAAAGCTCCTCATTTCATCCAGGACCCGGGGCAATTCTTCATCGAACAGCATTTTGTACATCTCAGACATGATCGAATTGGAAAATTCGAACATGCTGATTTGTTTAGGTAAATCAGAAGAGCACAGAGTACTCAGAAACTTCAACTCAAAGATATTGGAACACAGTAGCATATTAAGCAAATAAGTCTAGAATCTGAAAAACCGGACCTTGGGGAACTCGCTTAGCTGAAGATGAATTGCTTCAGCCAGGTATTCGTCTAAACTAAAAACTGGGGTTGACTAGGACTCAGAAACAGAGGAACTCATTCTCAACAAAAATCCGAGAACGACCTCACCCACACGACAATCCTCATCTAGGCCTAGTACTTGACACACTAAAGAAATGACCAATTGAACTTCACTCTTGAAAATATGCACAGGGTAGGGCATGAATATACCATCTAAAGACTGACCATCGTTTAAAACGCTCGACAGGAATTTACAGCGGGTTTCGGCTTCACACTTCTTATACAATTCTACCAGGATTGACTCATTTATTACTTCACGACTATCTGGGTAATTTTTTGGCAAACTCAGGATTTCTCGGATGACCGCAGCATCGACTCTACACAATACTTTGGACGCAGACCGACTGACAATAATTCTTTGAGACGAAGAATAATTCATAGCACACCATTCTGCGAACTCTGGGTAATGGAGGGTTTGCTCAATGGCGAAATAGTACAGGAAAGACCTGCACACATTCAACACATCGTTCCCTCACGAATGGTAATACCATAACTTTTCTTTGCTGTCAGACACGCTCCCCACAGAGAGGAAGGGGTCGCATACATTCCTATCCCTGTCTACTAAAAATTCTTCCCTATCATCTACGACTTGACCCGAAACTTGAACTTGTTTTCCCTGGTCCATTACTGAACTTTAAAATGGTAATTTGAAGGAGGGGAATTACAGAATTACTGGGTTTCAGCTTTACCTGGTTTACTGTGGAGGCGTGTGCCCGGAGCGTGTCCGCACTTGATGGATGGAAGCTGAAAACTGACAAATGGAAGCCGCCAGATAGACCGGTCCTTTTCACTGGTCCAGAGCGAATAAAATAACAATGATAGAGGTCAACCCTTCACTTTTATAAGCCTTTTTATTTCCAAATCCTATCACAATTCACCACATGGACGATCATTTACTTTCCGCAACCACCATCTACTATCAGCCGCACGTCTTTCCCCTCCGGATTCATTACCAACCGTTGATCTATTCTTTGCAAATTTCTGGCCCTCGGATCGCATGCCACGTATCTTTTTCCACCGGGCGCCTTGGCGATAAACACCATGCAAGTCTCCATCCCGGAATCGCTCATGACCGTAGATGTGACGCACTTCCACCCTTCACCGTTGGATCAAATGCCACATCCCACATTCCGCTGAGCCTTCTGAATTTAACCATCGTGCAACTCTGAGTCCCGGAATCATCCACAGCCGTCGATCTGATATACCTATGCAGGTGGGCCATTGGATTATGTGGCGTTTACCAAATTTCGTTGGGCTCCTTCATGCAACTTTGATCAGCGGAATTATTCCCAACCACCGATGTGATACGCCTTTAACCACGCACCGTCGGATCATCCGCCACGTACCCGATTCCGCCGGGAAATCTGGGATTAACTGCCGCGCAAGTTTAACCTCCGGAATCCTTTTCAGCCGTTGATGTGATTTCCCGGCATTTGTCAGCAGTCAGATCTGTCGACATCTCCCAATTCCGCTGGCAGTCCCGGACTTATCTCTCGTGCGATTTCACATCCCGAAATTTATAACAACCGTTGATCCATTGCGCTTTGATCTCCAACCGTTGGATCAAGCATCATATAACAAATTCCGCTGAGTGGTTCGGGATTATCCCGCGTGCAGGTTCATCCTCCGGAAACCATAATAGACGTCGATCCATTCTGCCTCTGATCCTCAACCGTCGAATTAACCGCCACACACCCATTCCGCTGGACACTTTGGGGCTTATCTGCCGTGCAAGTTCCGGTTACAGAATCAATCCCATCCATTGATGTGATCCGATTCCGCCCCTCCACCGTCGGATCGAGAGGAGTATACATGATTCCGCCAACCTCCATTTCCTTAACTAACTCGTGTTTTCACAAGGCGGATTTGATGTGAACCGTGGATCTGCTTAGGACAACTTTATAGCCTTTGATCTGTGCAGCTGGTTAAAAGCCCGAACTCGTCTTATCTTCCTCGCATGTTCCGAAGAGCGGAGGGAATGCCAGCCATTGATTTGCTCTCCTCTTTCATCACGGCCTAGGATCTTTACTAACTTAGCTGATCTTTTGACTATCATCCCACCTTTACATTATATCTTTTAACCAAAGTATTTAAACAACATAATAGTACCTCCACCATGGTCTTATTTCTGCTTTGTTAAATATAGGTGTTAACAAACATTAACAATAAACATCCAAAATTTATGTTTCCCATAGTCATATTATAGGTGTTGATGTATTTGTAACTTCGGAATTTATTCACTTGTATATCTTATATTGTACCTCGATGTTCCTATTGGGAGAATCATTTGTGATTCATTATACCCCAATGTTCCTATCGGGAGATTCATTAATATAATAGTCATGTAACGTCAATGAGGTTAACCCTCCATTGTAAGTCAAGGAAATATTCCCACAATTGAGTTAAGTTTAACCCTCCTTGCTGATCGAAGGGCAAAGTCCCCACAGTTGAGGGGCACTATGGTTATTAGACTCTCCTAGAGATGCTGGCCCTGGTAAGTAATTGTAAAAGTTGGAAACTAGTATAAATAGAGAGTGAAACTCTCTATTTGTCGCACACACTCACTCAACTAGGGCGCATGAGTGAGAGAGGAAGTTCTCACACAAGTGAGAGAGAGAAGAACTGATGGAGATCATATTTTCTATCTTTGGGTTTTACTACTGCCATTGGTGCTCATTCTATCTCTGAGGAAGTTGCGGGGTTTTCTCCTTTATGGTTTCCCGGAGGAAAATTATGTGTGTCTCTTGTCTCTTGTGATTATTGATGTGCATGATATTCTCTCAGATAATATCCTAAGATCATATTACTTAAATAATAAAAATCTAACAATAGGAGGCTTCCAAGTCTGTAATCGAGATGATTACAAATGTTGATAAGTTAATACCTCTTTTCAAGTATTGAGGGTATATTTGGTTAAATAACCATAAGTTCATTGATATATTTTACCTTATTGACTCCTAAAACAATTTGAATTCATATTAATAGAAAAAGAACATCTTCACATTGCTTCCTAGTGCATATCCTTTGATGTCATCACTCCAACTCAAATCCTATAGTACTCAATCTTCAATGAATTACTGATAATACTACCTCCTGATGTATCCAAATATTACACAAGTATTCCAAACATGCATGGGATGCCCTGTATGTTGCTCTATTTTTTATATATACATAGTACACATACAAAGCCAAAGCACAATAATAAATTTGTTGTTTTTCATTATTAGCGAAAAATGAAAAACCATTTAGTAAAGCTACTGGAGTATTCCATTATCACTATTGTTGAATGTGTCTTTTATTGGAAAATGACGTCAATTGCAATTGGTTGTTTAAATAGAGAAAAATATATTAATTTTAATAAGCAATCAATTCAAGTTTCATGTGTATTTAAAATGCTAACAATCCACTAATTCCAGTTCTGTGGGTAAACCTGATACCATGGGATAAAAGATAAAATTTATTAGTTTGCAATAGTTCGTGTACAGTACAAAAACTATGCAAAGCGTATATGCTTTAAAATTTAGAAGTTCAAGAGTACAAGGACTATTGCAAACTAAATTATTGGGGAAAAGGACAATGGAGAGAATAACTTTGTTGCCTATTTCACCACACCATTAACAAATTTAAGTAAATTTCGGGTTGCTTTGCATAGTATGATGTAATGGAGTCTATTGTACATATGATATTATTCCTCAGTTCAAAGTATATTCTTCCTCAATTCAAAGTCTTTTAGAGTACCTTATAAGGTACCTCGCAGACAGATACAACCCAATTTTTCCTTTAAAAGATAGGAAACAGTCCTAAGCTGCAAATGACCACAAATCAGTCAATTAAACCTAACTTCCCATGAAAAAAGTAAAAATAGCCCTTAGTGGAATAGAATCCTGGGTATTCAATCTCTTGGATCCATCCCCACTGCTCTTCTCCCAAAGGAGCGTCATGTTTTCAGAGTCTATGGTTTTTCAGATTTTAGCTTATATTGATACTTTATTTTTTGTATCTTGTTTGCTTTTTATAAGAGGTGTTTTGAATCTTTGACTCTCCCCTTTTGTGATGATATATTTTATCCAGAAGTTCCATTAACCTACTTTAGTGGCCCTTGGTTGGGCATTAATAAAACTATCTTATCGTATTTTGGGTTCAAACCCCCCTGGGTGATGTACACTAGTCTATGATGACATGTTTACTAGGGATTCCATTCATGAATGTGGGGAGATATCATTGGGTCTTACCACGAGATTTTCCATGGGAAATAAATTAGAAATTTATCAAACCAAGGGAACTAATGCAAGGAAAAATAGCAAATGGTGTAGTTTTTTTTGTGTGTGGTAACAAATTGATTCAATGGTCAAACTGTTGAATTTTTGTACCTTGGAAGTTGTTCCCCTTAGTGATTTTTCCTAAGTCACTAGGAAGGGGGAAATAAAGTGAATTTTGCATTACATGACTTGGGATAAGCATTTAATTCAACTTTAGTTATTAAAGTGACTTTTGATAAATTTAAGTAAGGTGAGTGAAATTAATTATACGAGAATTAAATGTGCATTAATTCTCATCCACTCATCTAATCCATTTTGGGACCTTGGATTAGATGACCCTTCACTCACCCAAGCATCCAAACAAAAGGCAAGGGAAAGACATTTTCATTCATCTTTTGAATGAGTTTTAGAGAGAGAGCTATCGACTTCTTCAGTGACAAATAAAGACGCAGCAGAGGAGACATTTCCATCACGAATTCCAAGGAAATATTTCAGCAGAGTATTGGCATGGATTCCAACACACCCAACACATAAACCAAGTCAGGAGATTCGCATTAAATGCATCCATGCAACAGCAGTACCGTACAGGCTGTTGGAAACCTGAGTTGGCATTCATGTCAAATAGAGGTTGTGTGGTTAATTTGTTCCAATTTGAAGAAGTATATGCAAATGTCAACTTACAAGAAGCTATAGTCACCTTACAGGAAGCTACAGGAAACTACATTCAACACATAGGAAGCAACATTCAAATTAGAACGTCTACTGCTAA
This sequence comes from Pseudotsuga menziesii, assembly GCA_001517045.1. NCBI lineage: Eukaryota > Viridiplantae > Streptophyta > Pinopsida > Pinales > Pinaceae > Pseudotsuga > Pseudotsuga menziesii. Next base: position 1,033,023 of record LPNX010747563.1, on the reverse strand, counting down.
ATAGTCTAAATCTGCTCAAGCCTTTGTGATCTGCGCTCTTCAGTCATTAAAGTCAGCAATTGTAAATGATCAATGGTGATGCCCTAACTGAAATTGTATGAACAGTAAAATATGGTGCTAATTTGAAGAAGCCCTAGAATAGGACATACTGTCTAATCCAAAGTTTGTAGACGTCCAGTAACTCGGCAAAATCAAAACTAGAAAATCCCTAGTTAGAGCAGCCTAAAAAATGATAAATGTGGCCCCTGCAAAGCCTTATATTTTTATGATATTTTTGTTAAGGGTTTCAAGTCCACTTTGTATGATAAACATTGGCCAAATTAAAACCCTTGCGTTGAAATAATGGAGCCCAGTAATTTTTAAATAAAAGTTTAGCAAAATAAATAATGCACTATATGATCAAGGTTTCAAACCCTTGAATCATAGAAGTGGAAAAAACATCAGCAGCACTAATGTGTTTACTTGAAGAGCAAGGGTCACAAAGCTCTTAAATTCTTAAAGAAGAAATCCAAATAATTCGTGGTATTACACTTGTGAAACAAATCGGCTTTATGACCTTTTTGAAAAAAAATTCAAAAAATTACAATTTAAAAGTCAATAAAGGTTGTCCTGTAAAAAAAATTTTAAAAGGGAAAAATTTAAAAATTACCATAAGGATGTTGGCCTCACTTGTAATCCTTGTGTATAAATAAAATGATGAATTGGACTTATAGGTATGCATTTTGTTGGTGTGCGATCTGTGGGTGGACTGCGGCCTAGAGCTAGGGGACTAATGAATCTAGGAGGAAGGTCCAGTGGATCTTGAAGCAGCTTGGACAAAGGAATAGATTTTGCACAATTCCTTTTGCTGAAGTAAAACAAGTGGCCAAGGCTGGATGTGTAAGAGGAAACCTGTGAAAAGGACGATTCAGGTTAAAGTCTAAGAACTAGAGAATGTGTGGGTTTTCATAGTCTTTCCACATATCCGATCTTTGTTTTCAGAGTCCCTTAGAAGGAATCAAAATACAGACAGACCCAGATTTCAAAGGTTTCTATCACTCAAAGGATGGCCAATAAAGATTTCCACAATTCATGGTTATCACAACAAGTCTAGGGAATTGTTTCATCAGTGTCAACTTGGGAGCTGTTAAAAAAGGTATGTCATTATTCATAGTAAGGGTTATTGTTTCAATCAACATATAGGTTGAGGATCAGCCTCAAGCCTATTGATGGTCTGTTGAATAGTGTATGGTTGGAAGAGTTTGAAAATTCAGAAGGAATTTGTATTGCAGTTAGTTGATCAAATATTGTTATTAGGGAGGAAGGGTGGAGCAAGGGAAGGATAAATGGCTTATCAGGTTGAGCGTAAATTATTTCTTCAATTAAAACTGAAAGCCTTGAAGGAAATCTCTTCATGGCTCTATTCATAGATTTTTTCATTAGTGAATGGTTTTATTTTCAGAAACTTTCATCATAGATCTGTTCATTCTGCATGTTTTCTCTGGGACAAATTTTTAGCAAAAACAGGGTGTTTCCTTGACTAGAGTTGGATGCTATCTTTAACCCCAATCTTGGCATTTTAATGTTGATAGTGTTCAACTTGCACAAGGAATTGGCTTGTAGTATTGAAGGAATGAATAGATGGTGCATGATTTGAGCATAAAAAATCTTTCCTTAGGTGGTATATTTATGCTAACTACAAGTTTTTGAAACTAGGGCAATTTCCTTCCTAGTAAGTAATTTTATTGTCTTTGTTCATGTCAAATTATGATAAGAGTGCTTCCTTGCTCAACATGTTATCTTATTTTTAGATCACACAACCTTCTAAATCAATACTTTAATAAGGTGCCTTCCCTTTCTAGAGATCTCTAATTTTCAAGCCTACCATAGGCCACTTTCATGCCATATTGGGAGGTGGTTTGACTTGGCCATAATAAATGTAGAACCATGACTCTTTGAAAAGTTGGGCAAAGAATCATTAATTATGTGTAAAAAAGTGAGGTGGGTAGGCCGTAGAAGTGGATCCAAGTACCTGTATGGATTCCACAAAAGGAAAACAAATGATATTTTAAGAGGAGTGTCTAGCTCGAAGAGGTCAAGATGGACCCAAAGAATTATATTTTAATAAAAGGTGGTTGAAGGATTTTTTTAATACCTCAACAAAATCATATAGGAGTGGAAGAGGTCAAGATGGACCCAAAGAATTATATTTTAATAAAAGGTGGTTGAAGGATTTTTTTAATACCTCTACAAAATCATATAGGGGTCATTTGAAGAAGTATAAAAGGAGGAGAATGTTCACTTGCAAAGGGTGGATTCATCTATGTTTTTTTTTTTTCGGTTTTGGCAGGAGGATTTGTGGCAAATTTGAGCTTTCATTTCCTTCATTATCTAACTTGTATATATGGATGTTATGTTATTCTGTAAATTATTTTTGTTGTTGAAATCTACTTTTCCAAGGCTCTTTTAGACCTCTTTGCTACTTTGACTCCTTATCCCTAATTATCAAGGCACTTATTCTATTGAATTATCTAATTTGGCCAAACACAAATTATGCCATTGGATTGGTTGTTTTAGCACAAAGTCGATGAACCTGTTGGTTTAGGTTTATATGAGTAGTATTGACATGTTAACTAGGTGGCCATATGTGATCCCATTCAACCTAAAAAAATTACTTAGATTATCGAATATCAGCTTAGGAATATTCTCCATAGCTGCTCAACAGACTGCGGCTTCTTTTTCCACTTTAAGCCACTCAGAGGTTTCCAGATTAGCTGCTTCTCCACAATAACAATTTATCTAGAGACAGAACAATTGAGCAGGCCATAGACAACTTCTGACTACTTAGTTATTTACATTTTCAAGAGGATAGAATCAGCTGCACTACTAGTCTACTAACTGACACATGTAGCTTTGCAGACACCATCCCTTACTTTAAATTTTGTTCACCGTACCAAGTTCCAACTACCATGTAAGGTTTTAATTCAAGTATTTATTTAGTTTTAGTCTTTTAGCTCATTTTGTTCCAATATGTATGCAAAACCGAGGTGATAGATACCTTGTGCACAACCTCATATGTTCTTCTCAAAATCACCATCATTAACTGTTTTTGACCATTCATGGCCATCATAAATTTTCTTAAATGTACAATATTTTTCCCTCACTCTTTCCTTTGATGGCTTTCTGAAATGGGAGTGTAGTGTATTAGAAAAACGTCACAATGTATAAATTTAGATTCAACTCCATATGAGGTCCCAGATAAATGCCCCCTCTCTATTGCATCCCAAGAAATAACTGAATTTGTGGGACTTAAAATGATAGCAAACACAGGTTTTACTTCCAACTATTTGAATGACAGTATAATTGATACAAATTCTCAGATTTGGCAAGTAACACAGTGGTTGCAGGGAATAGATCACATGGTTATATGTATATGTACGTCTGTAAGATAGATAGATATATGTCTGTCTGTAAGTATCTTTAGATAGATACATAATAAATACAACATATTTCTCAGCAAATGCATGAAGAAAATAATTCAGTCGCTGTGAAAGATGGAATTCAACAAGTGTAAAAGTTGTATAATTGTTATGATACATACCTGTATCCTCTAGGGTAAGAGTATGGTGTAGGATGACTGGGAGGATTTTGATGTGAACCCATCTTCAAACTTGCATCTAGAGCTCGAGCAAGTTCTTCATCATTGTCGTTAGGATCTTGTGGACTGCTTCCTGAGGCTAAAACAAAGATAAGGAGTAAATGGAAAAGATAATATCTTAAAACATGAAAAATCACCATAAGGTTTTGTTCTCACATTGTGTATGAATCTTATGAATGCTCGAGGGACAGCTAATTGTCAAACAGTTAACTGAATTCCATATGTTCGACAATTAACTGTCCCTCTAGTTCTAAATTTTACAGTTTACTGTCTAGTATTTAGTATGTTCATTGTAATGTAAACTTATAGTAACTCACCATTTAACATATAGCACTAACACTTGGAACCAAATAAAAATGCAAAATTGAATACTATAACCCTGGACACCTACGGAGAGTATCTCTCCATAAGACAAAAGACAAAGCCCTATCTGTGGCTGGTATATTAAGACATTCGACACTCTTGACCTCCTGGCTTCAGTGTTTCTTTCTAAGTGGAAATTAGGTAATAAATCCATTCCTATACATAATTTTTCATTAAATGGAATACTGGAATTGGGGACCTTATAAAATTTACAAAGTTAATTAATTTTACCCTTTAAATAACTACATGTGACATATTCTACATTGTTGTCTACATCGCATAATCCTTCCAACAATGTAAATATCGAAAGCTTCTAAATTTGGGAAGAATTCTCACCCTTTAATGTAATGTAAACTTATAGTTCCCCACCATTCAACATATAGCACTGATTCTTAAAACCAAAGAAAAACACAAATCTGAATACAACAACACCTGGACACTTGCAAAGAGTATTCCTCCGTAAGACAAAAGATATTCAACACTCTTGGCCTCCTGTGGCTGACAAATTAGGACATTTAACACTCTTGACCTCTTGAGTTAAATGTTTCTTTCTAAGTGGTAGTTAGGTAATAAATGCATTCCTCTCACCCTCATAACATAATATTCCATTTAATGGAATACTGGAATTGGGGACCTTCTAAAGTTCACAAAGTTATTTAATTTTACCCTTTAAATAACTACATGTGACATATTCTACACTATTGGCTACATGGCCTAATCCTTCTAACAATGTAAATATTGGAAGCTTCTAAATCTGGAAAGAATTCTCACCCTTTTAGTGCACCATCTCTTCTCTATTAGCTTGTCAGCACCTTATTCATCATCCGGAATTGAACACTAAACACAACATAGGAACTAGTAGGGGATGCTTAAATATAAATTTTCATTTTGATGAATGTTTCACAAGCATTTCCTAATTCCCATAGCTAAGTATGTTCTCTTCTTTCAAAAAATATGTAACTAAGAATGTGCATAGGAGTAAGCCATGTGTTTTGTAAAATTTAACACTTCCTCCACATGATATTTTGTATCAGTACCTACTGTCAGTTTTTAAAGTCAAGTTATCATGAGTCATGACAAGAGATAGGAAATTCACAAATTTCACTATCTTATAAATACTAAGCAAAATATTCAATACCAAAATGGAACTCAATATAACAAATGTGTTTCCCATAAACATGGAAACAGGATATCATAAATGTCGTGATGATACCAGATAATTTGAAATTTCCATTTGAACCTTGTAGAGATACTGCTGGGAGGGTGTTGGTTGGAACAAGGCCAACTACAGATAGAATCCAGTGTCCTTTCTCCTATTTTTCTTCTATGACACTCTACAAATTAATTTGATCTATAACATATTTGAATTTTTTGCCAAGCATTTCTAACTTAACAGTAAATGTTATATTCAAAAAAACATAGGCCTTATGGACTAATTTTTAATACTTATACCAAGTCTCTTAATATTCAAGTCTAGGAAAGAGCTCAGTCAAACTTGACTCGCTTCAAAATGGAGATCCTAAAATCAGCTAATAAGTTTACAAATTACATGTTAACATTTTGGATATAAGTTGTGTTTCATTTATATGACAAGTTATACCATGACCTTCAACCTAGTTTCGTAGCTAAGAATTTGTTAAGACAACAATCACAAAAAATGATAATATTATGGCAAGCAAATCTCTTTTGTTTGTTTCAGCAAATAAGGGTACATTTGACTTGATAAAGGGCATATAGAGTGTAAATAGTATCGCTAAAACATGGAAATAATAAAATCTTCTGAAGCAACAAATGTTTATTTGAATATAAGATAACTTTAGAGCTAAAAGAGATTATTAAAATAAAATTAACAGTAAAAAGAAATTGTAACTCCCATCATATACCATCTGGTCTTGTTAGTTCTTCAGAAAGAGAAAGTGCAATTGCGTGATCCAGCTCCTCATCTTCATCCCGTAATGGACCATCCTGGATAAAAATGTCCACATAATCAAACAAAGCATGTATTAAATAGGAGCATAATCAAACAAAGCATAGTCAATGTTATGATATTGGTAAGACTTTTAACATAATCAAAAAATCATGTATTACAGAGGAGCATAACTGTAAATCCCAACTATAATTTTGAATCACATCATAACAATATAAAAGAATATACTACAGGAAGTGAACAATCCCACAGTTACAGAAATACAAACAATTCGTGGGCCATGTATTAAAATAAATAAAGAAAAAATAATTTAGATTTATGAAATTTAAGTATCACACGACAATTTCTTAAAAAAATATGTAAAATAGCATTTTTTCTGCATTTGGATTCTCCTTGCAGAACCTCGGGTAACAATTTCCACAGAAACAACCGATAAACATAGCAACATGGACCTCAGAGAGCAATTGTGCATAGGATAAATATGAAGGTAAAGTAGCAGACATTTACTCAAGCAAATGATGAAAAGAGCATCTAGAAATGACTAAGAACCATCTGAAATAAACCACACAAGTCATATCATCATGACTAATACACTTGCAAGAAAAAATGTGAACAAATTGTTAACTACTCCACCACAAAACAATCTAAATTTTACCATTGAAAAACAGTCGAAAAGTAGTCGCTGGAATATAGCTAACTTTGTTAGAGCTAACATATAGAAGATTAAAGAGTATTAGACAATGATACACACTAATGAGTTTGGGATTACCATGGAATTAAAGGGCACATGCCAAATTACATTATCATCTCCAAATGCACCTGCGTAATGTCCATCTGACACTTTGTGACTTGAACCTTTAAAAAGCTTGCTCGGCCACTTCATCATTCGAGATTTCTTGTGAGATTATGATGGTACAAAATGACCTACATGTCCAGAGTAACATGAGCCAACAGTGAAAACAATAATGATGAAAGACATAAATCCAGGAAAGAAAATTATAAGGTTCTCCTTAGCAATCTCTTATATTAAAAAAATGGCAGAAATCTTGATTAGTTGTTCCAAAATTTTAAGCATCTTGCTTATTCTCTCAAGCATATGAAAAGACGGTGAAATTACCAAGGTTGTATCAACAAATAATCTTGCAGAAAAATCAAATTGCAACTATGAAGCTATTAGTCTCGATTTTAAAATTTACAGTGATAAAATATATCTTCAATATGCCTAAACATTTAGACCATATTATACAAGTTTTGAGTCAGACAACAAGGATAAGGTTGGCAGTTAAAATATTTGTGTCAATGACAAGGAGATATCATATACAACCTTCTCAGCTGAGGTTTATCGCTACCCAAATGGTTACCTTAGTAAAATTTTGAATTGGCTCTTCAGTGAAGAACATAAGAAGTCATATTATGTCTCAAAATTCAATCATGGCTATAATTGAAATTCATCTTTCTCTGTTGGTATCATTGACAATACAAATTTTATGAAAGAAGTTTTTGTATAAAAATCCATGTAGAAAAAGAAGGAATGTATTGCATTCCTACTCAAAGTCGGGATATTCAAACTTCACAATGACTCAAGAGTTGTTGGTCAAGCGATATCAAAGAGACCTTTTTGAGAATCAGATGAATCGTTATAGATTTGCAATAGCATCACTAAAAAATTTCATAAGTAAATTTTGTAATTTAAGGCTACTGTAGTATCCAACCCAAAGACTTGTGGTTCAAAAGTAATATTTCTCAAGGACGCTCTTTTCACATTACTAACATTATATCCCTTCAGAATTTTAAATAGTCACTATACTTTATCTGGTTCTCGAACTTATTGGTGCTTCATCTATCTGCATATGGGGTTATGAAATAATACGTTTCTAAAACTTGTGTACGCAATGGAAATTTGTTTCTAATGAAGTAAATAATATAATTATTTCTCAAAGGAAAACCCTCACCTAATAATGCATGTAGCTGGCCATAACCACTAACATTCAACATTGCATGGGTACAAATGGGGTGTAGGTGCAGGTGCGAGCGATAGGAATAGTTAACATGTTTCAAAAACTTGGAAAGTTCAGAAGAATAGGTTTTTAATTGTTTAGGGTTTTAAGAAAAAAATGATTTCAAAACAAACCCCAATAAATAAAAAGCTTATAAGAAATTCAAAACTTGTACAAGGGTTTTGAGTTCAATAGCTACCCTAAAATCTCCATGGATTACACTGAAAGTAGTCTCACTCTCCAGAGTTTTCTAAAAACAGAAAAATGATAAAAGATTCAGACCTATGTTCAAAGAGCGATCAAGTGGTATGCCTCACCTTGTTAACAATTCCAAAAGCATGGATGTTGTCTTTCCTATGATGCAAAGACTCTTGCCATGAGCTCCCAGAAGATCTGATGCCAATGTTGATGTGCCCCCGAGTAGATGTTTCTTGTGATACCTGATACCATCAAATTTTGCATTTGTGGAGGCCAAAGTACATGATTTGTAGTGTAGGGGAATGGAGCGAAACTAGAGAGCCGAGTAGGGGCTGAACCCTGAAATACACTAGTGTGCAGCATGCAGCACCATTGAAAATCTCCAGGCCCCTAGATTCCACTTTTATGTGGTGGAGGTGGTCCTCCTCCACAAGTGGTGCAGTGGCTTGATAATACTACAATGAAATAGGCCTATGGACGCACAAAACAGAGTGCCCTGTTGGAATATATAACCACTCATAATGATCTTCTGCTCATGGCTTTTCGATAGCCTGGCCTCTGATCTAGAAGACAACTGTAATCAAATCAGTTGTCTAGCTATTAGTGAAAAGAGCTCTCTCAACCCTCATCGACGCGTTTTTTTATTTCCGTGTTTCAAATGTCACTTCGGTATGTCTAAAATGAACCAAATTATTTTTTAAATTTATGATTTAGCAAGTTGATTCATGGCATAAAATACAAATGATAGTGTGTAAATTTGTATGTATTTTTGTTTTTAACCAAAAAGTTAAAAATTGTATAATATTTTTATTTAATGAGGAAAGAGTGAAAACATACACACCGAAAAACGCCATAAAAACTCACAGTTCAAACATAAACAAGAATAAAATTAAAAAAAAAACATTTAAAACATATCCGAACGAAACACTTAGAATTTGATTGTGTTTGTAGTTGTATAAACATGGAGTAAGTTACATATGTATTTGGTTTGCTTTGAAGCTATATGAGTTTGGATGGGGAGCCTCACCAGATGCATCCATAAGTAAAGGACCCACGAAGCACAACTACGCCACTTCCACCATCAATCCTGCCATGATAGCCACCTCAGAGAAAGCGTAGTGTATGATAAATATCCTTACAATTGAAACTTGCATGCATGTAATCCCCATAGCATGTTTGTTATAGAACGACCGAGCCCATTGCTCTGGTAATTATAGCGTAACAATATGGACGTTGAAATAATGATCGATAGCGTTTCGTTGTAAATGGTAATGGAGTTTGCAGCAAGAAGAAAGAATATCAATGGTACTACTATTACTCTCAATGAATCCTTAGATGGACAGGTTCATTACAACTTTCAACCTTACAAGTTTCAACCCCGTCGGTCAGTTGTTGTCCATTTGGTTCTCACCGTCCAACCAGCAAATTGAGGGATCACTGATGGCTAGTCATTACAAGGGCCCTACTAAGGATAACAGGGCAAAATAAATTTACTTACAAAGTGTTACCATCCCAATTATTTGTCCTTCATAAATAAACTACATATGGTATACGATTAAATCCATATCTAAGGTGATTATGTCAAATGTAGGATATGCCAGTATCCTATGTATATTGCAAGCGTAAGCCAACCATTTTGCCTTCCAAATGCCTATAGCTAGAGCAAGTCCCGGTTCTATTACTACCAACCAGTTCAATAAGGTTTGCTCAACCTCACATCCAGAGTGCCGCTCAAGAAGTTGTTTTTATTTTTATTGTCTTTGAAAGCAAGTTGGTGAGCGTTCAACGTTGTGAAAGCGGGCAGATTAGCGTTCGTGCCAAATTCCTAATAGTGTTTTCAATCATCATGGACGACAATCAAAGATACTCATCGCATCCTTACATCGAAAAGACGAGTTACCCATTTCGGATAGAGCAGTCTCATGCATACCATGAGGGCGTGTATGCGTTCAGCAAAGAGAATTTCAAGCGCTCGGAGGAAGAGGTTGTGGCACCTATTAGATTAATGCAAGAGAAACTAGAAGCTAGTGTTGATAGAAAAGGAAAGTTGGTTACAAGATATGGAATTCAAGTGAAGATACTTGGAGAGGGTCAGAGGAAGTCATGGTTGTTTCAATTTATAATGTAAACAACAAACAGTGTTAGGTAATGGATCACAGTAACTAAAAGAGGATCCCAACCAGTCACTAAAAGAGTTGATTCGCTTATGCTCTTAAAAGAAGTAAGGTATATTTTTCTATTTCATGGAGACTGGAGAAGTACGGCCTCTTTCTTTTTCAATGAAATAGCATACTTCCGTTCAGTTCCTAAAGATGTGGATACCAATTCATAGTGAGCACTTCATATATGCAAATATGAACCACCAATAGTGTCAGAGACAAATCTAACGCTCTTCAGAAATTAGATGGGAGTGAGCAATTTGAGCATTTCTAGGAACATGGGATAGGGGCCTAAAATATTATAGGCAAGAAGAAAAATGAATGCCTACCAGCCATTACGTAGTGTACACTCGACAGATCCTTTGATTTCGATTACCTGAGCCCGTTTACCTTTTATATATCGTTCAAGGCGATGACCTAGTAGTAGATCCAACCCCCCCCCCCCCCCCCCCCCACCTATCAAAAAATAAGTAAGGGTGTCATTTAGGATCCCTTCTTAATAGGAAGGATAAAAGAGAACCCCATCCTTTCATTGCAAATGCCTATCAAACATAACAGCCCCTGTTTTGCTCTGTCCTAATTGGAATTTATCATATTCATGCCGATGTGTTTGATAAAAGTTTGGGTACATTCTTCAGCCATACGGATGCAATATTACAAGCCACGAAGGAAGATTTAGTGCTATTGCTTTTTACTCCAATGAACAGCCTTATGAATTATGAATCCAAAACGATCACGAAGGATAAGAGAGGGGTTTTTTCCATCCACAGCCCGATTCGAACGATGAACAAAAGACAGAGACATAAATATGATGTTGAATTTATTATGAAGGATCCATACCCAGCCCAAGAAGAGAAAATTGATACCTCCCAACCATTTCCTTATTTATGTTTTAGAAACTACAAATACAGATCTGGATTAGATACCCGCCAACGGATTGATTTATTAGCTAAACATTCCATTTGCATTGACGCAACAAACATGACAGTTGTTAGCCTTTCATTGCAAACACCTATCAGGTGAACATACCATTTGCATTAACGCAACGGACATGAAATTTGCCGGAACATGGAATAGTGGAAGGCACACTCTCAATGAGAGACACAAGGAGGCTCCTCATTCGTCGTTGACAAACAATGATTCTATTTCAGAGTAGAATCCCCTCAAATAACACCTTCTGTGTAATTACTGGCGTTAATTACGTCATTTTTAGCATATAATCAATAAAATTACTTAAGGGGATGTCTAAGGACTCGATCCACTCAATACCAATTAGAAAAATTATCTAAAGGGATGTCTAAGGTATTAATTGCACAAGTAGTGACTTATCTAAAAACATGTCTAAGAGGATGTCTAAGGGATAAATCCACTCAATACCAACCAAAGATCATAAGGAAGATCAAGGATTAGGCTCTTCCATAGGATTAAAGCCTAGCTTTCACTATCTTACATAATCAATGCCAAGAAGTATGGGCCCTCCAACAAAAACAAGAAGGTCGGGGCATATGCTGTCTCCAACTCTTTGTGTGGGAGGGTTCTTTGTTTCCTCAACTAGCCTCTATTTGATTTGGAAGCAATCCCATGATGCCTCCCCTTATGAAATGGACTAATAAGGGGAAGAAATGGGTAGCATGACCACTTATGGAAGCTCAAATGAAATATTGGATCAAGGGACTTTTCAATATTGGCTAATGTAGCATAAACCTAGCTAAACCTCCCCTTATGCAATGAACACTTCAAGAAGAAAATTGGTTATCGTGATGCGAAGGAAACTCAATAATGGTGAATGGAAGCAAGAGGATACTCAAAATTTGGCATAACATTAGAAGCATAACCTTATCAATGTAACATCAACACAAGAAATATTATGGAAATAAAAGAAGGAGGACTTCATTATATATTTTCATGGAGGTTGAATGGAGGGAAGTGGAGCTTTGGATCAAATCTCAACCCATGCCTCACCCACGTGTTCACATACAACTCAAGGATAACCTTATGATTGCAATTCAATGAGGAGGTTTGTATGGTATAGGGTTTGCTTCACCAACCAAGATCTCCAGAAACCCTTCCATTCAATGAGATGTAGATTTACATAAATCATACGATTAGATGCAACACATGGCTATTGAAGGAATCTCGCATGGTCGTGTGCTTAATAAGGAGGAATTTACGTGATTTCTTTAATGGTAAAATTGAGGGTTGACATGGATTTTCATATGTAACTGTCCCAACCTCGATGGTTTTGAGTTTAATTGGTGTATTTAATGTTGATATATAATGTATTCTATGAAAGTTTCTAAGGTGTTATAAGTAAATAAAAGTAATGTGATAACAAATCAGGTGAGACATATCACAACATCAAGCATTTAAAGATATCAAGTGAAGAGTTGTGACTTCTCTAAGTTGTGTTATATGACATTTAAAAAGCCTTTAGAGTCAAGGTGGATGCATCTTGGCATGTCTGGGAAACATATTGTTGCAACAAAAGAAACTCGTTACATTCCACTTGAAGTCCTTTTAGGCACAATATTAAATTATTCTATTTGTTATTATCAGTTGCTTGTGTTGGTACACTTTGTAAAGAGATAAAAAAATATCTACTTAAAAAAGAGACTATCATTTATAGTGATCACAAGCCTCTTGAGTTCCATCCACATGCAAAACAAGAATGAGAATGCATGCCACATGAAGCGCATTACATATTTTGCAACAATTTAATATTGTGATTAAGTACGTTTCTATTTTGCCACAATATTACACGTTATTAGTCGAACAGAACAAAACGAAAGAGAAGCTAGGGTTTGCTTCTAGGGTTTTCTCTGGTTGTTTCTCAGGCCTTGCTCAGTATCATCAGAACCCCCTAGATGATCGTCGGCCATCTGGAGACTCTCAAGATAATTAATGGCAGTTGTTAAGGGAGGGGTGGAAGCCCCCTCCCAGTTAAAGACTATAATTTAATATTGGAATATGTTTTCATTAATGGGATGGTGATTTGTGTATTCATTTTTTTCATTACAATATATTTTGGGTTGTGCGTCATGTACATATGGTCAAGGGATGGATCCAGTGGGATGGCCCCAACCGACCACTAGTCCTACATGGTTCCTCAAGTCGTGTATTCATAGTGATTAGGAGGCCAGGTTATATGGTGATTCAAAAGCTTGAAATGCTTGTAAATTTCAACTAAGCAGAGCAATAATGAATCATATTCATTTAAGAAAAACATTTTGACATAGAAAATAAAAGCATAAAATGTCATTAAAAACATTGTTGACATGTGAAGTTCTAGCCAAATTCCAACACTATTCTTACCATAACTCTGTTCTTACATGTGAAGATCAAGGTTTTTCCTTGAGAGATGTCCGCTTATAAGGCCAAAGATGTAAGAATATTTGATACACTTCTTCAAAGTAACACTATGGGCATTATTGAAATGCTTGTTGCTTTATTCCATTTTAAACCAAGACCAAAATGTCCTTAAGAGTACAAAGAAAGTTAGCTTTTGTGTTAAGATTGATATCCACTTCTTGTGCCTTGGACATTCTTAGTAAAAATGAGGGTATGGATGGGGGGGTTGTCCAAAAGAAACTTGTAGGGTGACATTTTGGTAGCACCATGATAGGTGGTATTGCACTACCTTTCTGCAGGGGGGGTATAGGGGGGGTGGGGGAACTACTAAACCCAATGGCCAAATCAGTCAATGTAAAACCCAATGGCTAACATTTTTATGGTCAACACCTCACAACCTCTATTAATTGTTATTAACTCCAATATCTCAAGTTTTGCAATATCCAGAAGTATTATGACATGTATCATCATTGTGGACATCGACGTTGTCATCATCATCGTCATTAATTCCATATGGTACATCAACATAATATTAATCATCGTCCTCGTTATCATCATCATCGTCAGCATTAAGTACATCATCAACAAAATCATCATCATCATTGTCATTGTGGTCACACATATTCCATTAGTGTTCTTAATCACTAATCGGCATTAGGATTCATGTCATGTAATTGTTAAGGTCAATTATATGTTGTTACAGTCATTTCGATGATAATAGGGTTGTTTAGATGTCATTACAGACATTTTGGTGCCATTAGAACCAATTAGGATCCAAAATTGATACCACATGCATAATCATCGTTGACATCCACATCCACATCGCCATCATCATCATACAATAAATCAACACCATTGTCAAAATCGTAGTCATCATCAATATAATTGAGATAATAATAAGTAAGGAGCCATACTACCTCACAAGAATGGATGATATAGTCTTATGCTTATCAAATCATATCCATACGCTCCATCATAACTATCGTAATGCATCATCATCATGTTATTAGGGCCAATCATATTCCATTAGGGTCTATCAAATGTTGTTGGGGACATTGAAATGCCATTAGAGCACTTTAGGTGACATTAAGGTAATTTACCCCTCATTAGGATTAATCAAGATCCAAAAGTGCCATATTGATTACGATCATTTAGGTGCCACTATGATAATAAATATACAAAAGTACTATCACATGAATCATGATCATTGACATTGACAATGATATATCTGACGTTATGTCGGACATTTTTCGAACACAATTCCTAGCTCTAAACCTAGTGCAATTCCTAGCGCGGTTCCTTTCGAAATTTCTGGCATTATTCCAGGCGCTATACATGGATCTATACCTGTCGCTATGTTGGATGTTTTCTAGGCACAATTCCTAGCTCTATACTTGGTGCTATGTTGAATTTTTTTCTGGTCGAAATTCATGGCGCAATTACTGTCGCTAACCCTGGATTAATATATGGTGCTATGCTATTTGGGACATTCTTTTGGAGGCTATTCTTGGCGTTATATGGGATGCTTTTGTAGATGCTAATTGGGACTTTACTTGGGATGCTAATTGGGATGATAATTGTGATGCTAATTGGGACGCTAATTGGGACGTTAATTGGGATGTTAATTATCGTCCAAAATAGTGCCAACTTTTAAAAAGGGACGATAATTGGGATGTTAATTGGGATGTGAATTTGGACGCTAATTGGGATTCTAATTGGGATGTTAATTGGTACACTAATTGGGACGTTAATTTGGATGCTAATTAGCATCCAAAATAGCACCAAATTTTAAAAAGGGACGCTAATTGGGATGCTAATTTGGATGCTAATTGCAACGCTAATTGGGATGCTAATTGGGACACTAATTGGGATGTTAATTGGGATGCTAATTAGTGTCCAAAATAGCACCAAATTTTAAAAAGGGACACTAATTGGGATGCTAATAAGGACGCTAATTTGGATGCTAATTAGCGTCCAAAATAGTACCAACTTTTAAAAAGGGACGGAAATAACGCCATTAAAAGCGCCATCCGGTGGAAATGTGTCCACTTTGTCCAAAAAATGATGAAAAATACACTAAAAGTGATAGTGGATGCTAAAAAGGAAGCTAAAGGAGACGCTAATCACAGGTTTTTGTTGTTGTGGTAGGCTTCATCAAGCCTGTTCCAATACTTTTTTTGTCAACATAATGAATTGGCACTTTTTCTACTTCCATTGTGAGTCTGAAGAGCCTTTTGGAGTGTAGCTGCATCTCCATGTCCTCCTTCCACTAGTGATAGACGAAAGGAGTGAAGAGCTCCATTGGAGGGGCCATCTAAAATGCAGTAGAGAATAGTGATCTGTTGTAGCGAATGCTATGAAGGAGACTGAGCTGCTTGTAGTGAATGTAGTGAAGAGGAATAATAAACCTGTAAATCACACAATCAAACAAACAAAATAAGGTCATCAGTCTGCACTTTTGGAATTTCCTTCACACCCAGCGTAGTTGATCAAGCAAGCTCGATCAACAATTGCTTAACTTGGGATATTAAGTAGTAAATTCTCTGCTTTTGGTGCAGTACTGAAATGAGCAATTTTGTTCAAAAAAAACGATCCAAGTATGGATCTATAGTAGGAGAAGTTCCTTGTCATGCCGATCACACAATTTACTCAATAATTGAAGAATGAAACAGTGCAAAAATTCCTTGCAACTTTGAATGCTTTCACTAATCAAAAGTAATTAGATAATAATTACAATGAAGTACAATGGCTAAATAGCCACAAGCAATTCGAATCCATGTGAGGAAATTTGAACTGATTAGACTCTAATTGACTGAATGGTTAACTGACCTTGTCTAAATCATTATCAGATGACGGAATGGTTAACTAACCTTGTCTAAATCATTGTCGGAGTTCATCGGAGTTCTAAATCACAACTCAAGTGTCTAATTCAGTGTTAACTGATCCTAACTGACTGTGGTAGGTGATGAATGCACCTCTCCTGCATGCAACCATGCAAACCTAGCGCTAACTGAATGTAGAGGAATAGAACTGAATGTAACTGACTCCTAACTGAGCTTAACTAGTCACCAAATCAACTCAACGGACCTTGATTGGTATCGGCACTCCCAGTGGATCCTAAATTGTAGGTATTGATCTAGGAGGCTCCTAAACTGATGCATGCAAGTGCAATCATTGGAAGTAGGCCTCAATTAGTGTTCCCCACACTTTAGTAACTGGAACATGTGCCCCAATTAGGCCAAGTGGACCCAATGGTGCTAGTGACTAAAAATAGACTGGATGGACTCCCGATTTAGACATGACTCCTGATTTAGACATATGACCAAATTGGACAAGGGAGGATTAATAATCCTAACATACCTATCCTATCTCCTTTTTCTATTACCAGTGATCCTTTAGTGACATTCCACCACGTTTTTCCAAACGTAAACAAACAGTCGTTGTCTCCCAACTGTCATGTTGAGATCATATTTCTTTTCATATCAGGAATATTCCTTACATCTTTTAGAAACTATTCATTTCCATTATTTAGCTTAATCGGTACCTTACACATTCCAACAATTTTAGATGGTTCATCATCCCCCAATAAAACATGTCCAAAATCACTTAGAACATAATCATGAAAGAATTTGCTATGGGGTGTAGGATGACATGAAGCCCCTGAATTTACTACCCAGTAATTACTACTATTATCTAAAGCAAGAATCAAATCATATTGTAACACATCACCTGCTACATTTTCTTCCTCAGTAGTATCATGATGCTCATCCCCCTTCTTCTTTGGAGCTCTACAGTCTTTCTTCAGATGTCCTTTCTTACCACAATTCAAGCACTCTATATTTCCAAATATGGACTTCGATCTGCCCTTTCTATACTTGTTGTGATTATCTGGGCTCCTTCCTCTCTCCTTTTGTCTCCCCTGCTCTCCATGGTCAACCCATTACTTCATGTCTCACGTGTGTTTTTTCTTCACATCTCCTAGCTAAGAATAACTAACAACATCATCAAATTTAAGAGTATTTGAACAGGGGACGGAGTTACTTACAACCATGACCAAGTTATTCCATCTTTCTAGCAATGAGCATAATATTATAATAGCCCTAACCTCATCATCAAAGTTCACTTTTACATAACTTAGTTGACTAGTAAGTGTTTTAAATTCATTTAAATGGCCAGCAATAGATCCACCTTCTAACATATTCATATTAAATAAATGCTTCATTAAAAATACCTTGTTGGAAGACAAGGGTTTTTCATAGAGCTTATCCAATGTCCTCATCGCACCCTCTGTTGTATTTTCTTTTCAGATATTGAAATCCACCGATGAATCCAGGAATAGTCGTATTGTTCCTAGTGTATTTCTGTCAAGAACCTCCCATTCTTCATTCTTCATTTTTATCATTTGTTTAGTTTTTCCTCCCAACGGTAAGTATAGATCCTTTTGGTATAGATAGTCCTCCATTTTCATATTCCATAATTGGTAGTTTTGGCCATTAAATTTTTTGACCCTAAACTTTCCTTCTTCTGCCATTGCTCGCACTCGAACCAGGAACCCTTATTTCCTGCGAGTTTACCAACCAAATAGACCCTTTTGTTCCGATGCCAATTGTTAGAATAACAGGATCGAAGATCAATAACAATTAAACAAATAAACAAGATGTAAATATTAAACACATTGCAAGAGAGACATAGATATAACATGGTTCACCCAAGATGGGCTACATCCACATAGAAATCTCCAGTCCTTTATTATTATACCATCCAAAAAAATGAAGGGATACAACCTGCAGCAACCCCACTGCACTTCCTCTTCACACTCTCACGGTCTCTCTCACACAATCACAAACATTGTTTTACAATGCTAGAATACAATACACAAGTATTTTACAATGCCTTCCTTTTATAAAAGGAATACCATGGGAAAATACCAGGGGTTTCCCGAATACCATGGGCCCATAAATCACCCATTATTGAACAAGTCATGACTTTGAAATTACAACATTTTACAGGCCATTTTTTCCTAAATTGTCACTACGGGGCCATTACCCCTCAACCCCCTCCGGGGGAGGGATCTCAAACCAGTTGTCGCCCCCCTGGACCACCCTAACGACTATAGTGGGGGGGGGGGGGGGGGGAATCCCCCCCACCCATCAAGTGATGGGATCCAAACACTGCTAAAATAACATCTCTGAATGAGGAAGATCAAGCTCCACAATGAACATATTTATAGTGTTTCACATGGTTATCTCGTGGAGGAAGATTAGTCTTGATAATGTCATTCCTAGAAAGCATTCATATTTATTGGATCTCTTTAGCTTAGATTCTAAAAGGAATATTAGATAAGATAAAGAAGAAGTGTTTCATCTTTATTTGGTTAGGAAAGAAACAAAAAGAATGAATCCCCCTTGTAAAATGACCAACTTTGGAAGATTAAAAGAAGGTGGAGGTTGGGGACTTAAAAACATTTATCTATTTTGGTAGGATTTGGATTCTAAAATATTGTGGAGACTTATTTTCAATAAAGGTATTTTGGGAATAATAATGAGGAAAAAACACTTCAAATACTTTTCTATTGAAGTCTGGAGAAGAACATAAAATAAATCTATCTAAGGATCCCCGAATATGTGGAAAGGTTCTATTTAAGCTTTTCCATTTCTAGGTAGATGGGTGGCCTAGAAAATAGGTAGAATATATAGGCTCATACTAGGTGTGGATTCCTGGGTTAGGTTTACAGGGAACTTGCAATAATTTGATCAGTTAAAATCAATACTCGATTTTAAAGGAATAACTAGACTGGCAGATGAAAGGACTCAAGGAGTCCCTAGAAGATGACTACATAACTGGAAAAAATAGAGGATTTGAATTTGCAACGAGCCTCTTGTTGATGAATGGACCCAATTTATATCATTACTATCTCACAATGCAATTTTATTACATGATTCAAAAGATGAACTAAAATGGTCCTAGAACAAGGTAATAGGTGCCCTTTCAACAAAGTTAAGGTATAAGGCCTTATTTTTTGGTGAAATTCCAAGGGAGTGACTATGGTGGTGGAACAACATTTGAAAATTAGCATTCCCTTTAAAACTTTTAATATTTACTTGCTTAGCCTTGGAAAACAAAATCTTAACATGGGACTATCCAAAAAATAATTTGTTGTGGTCCAAATAGATGTATCCTTTGAAAAATGGAAGAAGAAAATGTCGATCAATTTTCCAGCTCTTATTCTTTTTCAGTTTTGATTTGGCATGATGTCCTTCAGTCTTTAAAATATATAGGCCAATGGAACCATGAGAAAATTCATCAAATGTTTGAATACTAATTTGAATATACATTAGTAAATAGTATTAATATTTACCTTGTTATATGATGTGGGGCTTGTGGTTGTCTAGGAACAAAATCACTTTTGAAGACAAAATTTGGGACCCAATATTAGTGGTTCACAAAAAAAGAATTGCCTTCAAGGAAGAATGTAAGGATAAAAAATTGAAGCATGTCCAAGTCCTAAAAGATCTGCTCATAAATCATAATGACGCTATGGGTTATTTTGATGGTACCTACCAAGGGTGCTAGGTTCCTATGGTTCTAGAGTAGTCTTGCTTTAAATGACTCTCATTTTTCCACTTTAAAGTTTAGGCCAAGGAAAGGTACAAATAACCGATTTTACCTCTTTTCTCTATGGATATTTTCTCTCTCCCTCTCTCTCTGTCTATATATATATATGGAAAATATTACAAGAAAACTCTCAAGAAATTCCCTACATTTGATGAATGGTACTCTGAGAGGTTTATTAGGGATTCCATCCACAAATATTAGAATCATCCTTTATGTTTCTTTGAGAAGTTCCTTAGGTTATGTGTGTGTGTGTGTGTGTACACACACACACACACACACACTCCAATAAAGTTCTTGCAGAGAAACCCTCAAGCACTTCCCTGCATCTAGTGAATGGTACCCAATGCAAACCTATTGGCACTTATTATGGCACTTAAGTCAATAAGAATATTGTGTGAAGCATGTAATAGAAGGAAATCCATTCCCTCTTCTCTAGAATATATTAATGTAGGACAACCCAATTGCTAGCCACAATAGTTGTCTATAACCTCAAGGGACTTGACCAGATTTCAAAATCTAACTTATGGCATCCCTATCAGCAACATGATTTGGATGGATGGTTCAACCAATTGAGTTGGTCCTTGGGGCTATATTTATTTATTTGTATTAATATTCTCATATTTAATCGAATTCAAATACTTTGTTTGTAATGTATTTTTGTAACTATTATATTTGGTCGACCTCACGTTGGAGTTACTTCATGCTACACATATTCCCCAAACTAGGTTGTAAAAATAACCTTTCAACATAACATCGTCATTTTGTGATTGAAAAATATATAAATAGCATACACAAATATATATTACCCTACATTAACCATAAATACAGGTGTTCCCACCACAAACATACTTAATAATTGGAAAGTCATTGATTAAATTTTACTTGGTATGTCAAATATTTGTAGTGTTTGTGTGTTTAAGATCACACAAGAAGGTAATTTTTTTGTTTTTTCCCCATAACATTATTTTATTTATAGCACTTTATTCTAGTCCATACACTTAAATATTGGAATTTTCTCAAAGGTCACTTCATGACATCTTTGTTCAGTTATTATTGAAAAGATGCATGCTCTATTAGTAAGCTTTAAACATAATTAATATATTTGGCACCCGATCAAGTAAGACAATATCATCCAATTGTGGCTGGAACAACTTAGCCACATTTAGTACCCCTTTAGATGAGTATAGGTTACTAGAAGCATAGTTTCTCTTACACCTCCATTTTTTGGTACCACGTAGTCTCCAATGGAAATGGTAGCATGTACTATTTCTCATAGTAACATGGATATTCTTACACTTTTTAACTCTTTGAATGATGAAAATTAGAGAGATGAAATGTATCAATAATTTGCACAACTTTTGAAACATTTCACAACTTCTTCACCATCTACATCCAAAGACTTATTCTTAGGTCATTTTTCTTTCAAAGTGAATTTTAACTTGGACATGCCTTATTTGAAGGGTAATTATTTTAAGGGTAATATTGATGCAAAATCTTTAGATAATTGGATAGGAAAGTTCAAATTATACTTATTTATGAATAGGTTCACCAATGAGGAGAAAAACACCTTAGATAATCTTACCCTAACATCCACAACTCAACGAATGGATGTTACACAATAACTATTTGGAAATGAAGGTAGTCCCATCAATAATGGAACAAGTTCATATAAGCCTTGCATGGATATTATTATCATTTACTCTTTATGAAGATAAATACATAAAATAGTAAAATTTGCGGTAACAAAAAGATCAACCTATACCTTAGTATATCGTTCAGTTATACTAACTTATAGAGAACTCAAGTATTTGTGAATAAAAGAATAACAAAATCTTTAAGTATAAGAGTATTCTTGCAACTTATGTCCAAACAAAACATGAATTCTTGAATATTGACACGATGGGAAATGTTGATCCTTTCGTAACAATATTACAAAGAAATTTATGATGAGTAACACTTATAATCAAACTATATTTTATGCAAGAAAGGATTTCAAGCCAAAGGTTTTGGTGGAAAACCAAAGAAATTAACACAAAACAAGTTTTAGTTGGTTGATTGTAGTTAAAATCAAACCAAAATACTAGTCATAAGTAAATGAAGCAAATATGGAATTAGTGCATCCTTCAAAATACATGTACTAAATCAGATAAATTTCACCATGAAATAAACTCTCTCTTGGCATAGATATCATCCTCAGTCATATTATGCATGATAAAGAAAACTACATTATAGAGTATCAATTTGAAGCATCGTGTACTATAATGCATACAACTCATGCTACTCTAATTGATCTAAAGGAATAGAAATAACACCCTTTTCAATCTTAAATGTGGATCAATGGAAATCCATTATAATTGATAATGGCTATTAGAAGAACTTGCATGGATATGATGTAGTGAAGTGACTTGGCTTAACAACCCACATTCACCCTGAAAATTACATAGTTTATTGGTCAAGTCCAGGAAAAAATATTTGTCACTAAGTAGTGAAAGTTTCAATGTCAAGTAAAAATAATCTGTGTGAAAGTCATTTATGATGATTTTGTTAGAAATATGCAGTTTCCTACTCAGAAATCTATTCATGTGGGAACATCGTGGTATCTATGAATCACCCTTGCAAAGTGTCATCATATATAAAAGTGAGTAGTTCTAAAGCACTTGAGATCACTTTGAAGGCCAATCTATAGTTGGTATATATTAGATCATATCTTAATATATTTAACCACTCTTAAAAATTCACTCTCTTAATGATCAATTCATATGACACATACAAAATTATATTGCAAATACAGGTCTAATTTGTATCACATTGAATATAAAAATACTAGATCAATTCACATCTAAAAGAGTACTATGATGTGTCAAAGAGGATTCAAAGTTGCATATTTGGTAGGGTGTGTGATTTAAGTCTTCGCAACTTCTCTTCTTCAATGCCCAGAGTCTTACCATTGTTGCACTCTCTAATAAACATACCCAAGCTTTAAATTTCATCAACTCTAACACGGATTTGTTTTTTAAATCACACAACCTTGTTCAAGAATGTAAAAATTTAATTGTTAATGTGCTAAATACAATAGCTCAATCTATATTTTGAAGAAGATGTTGATTTCTTAAACACACACTACTTCAATACAAACAATGCTCTGAATAATGTTAACAAGATCGCTACAATTAGGGTAACACAATTTCATATACTAACATAGATAATTTCATTTGAACCTAAAATCATATTAGCTATATAAGTGTACCAATCATCATAAAAATGACTCGCTAAAGAATGTGTAGAAAATCCAACATGCAAAGTAGAGTTGAATCAAGGTAAAATAGTATATTGCCACTAGACCATTTATACATAATTATGTTAGGGTTCAAACACTTAATACTCAATATCAACATATAAATCATATTAATAATCCTCTATAACCTCACGTTATACATCAAATGTGTGAATAAATACAAATTATAATGATTAAGTTTAACTGTGTCAAACCTAAATTCATCAGTTATTTATTAATTAAGGGATCAAGTGTGATGGTTCTTGCTCCTAGATCTATGGATATTAATTTTGACCCAAACCATGAACTTATGTGTGCAATTTTTTCTGGCCCTAATAGAAATTTCAATCCAACAAAATGCGCTTGAGTCCCAAGTGGATATTGTGGCAAGGTCCATCCTCTTATGCATCTATTTTTCTCATATGTGATGAAGTAGATATGTGTGCCAACAAATTTAGTAGTCCTTGTATCCTCAACGGTTTCACCAATATATATATATATATATATATATATATAATTTCTAACATTCCTTGGGGAAAAATCATTCTTTATCATTACTAGCATTTCTCTAAACTTCTTAAAGAATGATTTCCTCATAGTTTTAGTAGATACATCATCCATTTGTTTCGTTGTATAATAATACTCCAATTTGAATATGGTCTTCTTCATGCGAATACCTTAAATAATGTATGTGCACTTCAATGTTCTTTCTCCATTTGTGAATAAATGTGTTCTTCCAAAGTTATATGGCATCCTCATTGCCACATAATATAATAATTGGTTTAATCTTTGTCAAACCAATCTCTAACAATAATTACCTAGGAAAAAATCATTCACATGTTGCATTCATTATTCCTATATACCCAACCTTAATTGAAGAAAAAACAATCATGTGTTGCTTCCTTCTACTCCAACTTATACTAGTTAAACCAACATGGAACATGAATCCATATGTGTACATGTAATAGATGCATCTTGTTAACACCTGTATTTGACAAAGGAGAAATAAGACCATGTTGGAGATAAGATTATGTTGCTTAAATACTTTGGTTAAAAGATATAATGTAAAGGTGGAATGATAGTCAAAAAATCAACCAAGTCACTAAAGATCCTAGGCCGTGATGAAAGAGGAGAGAAAATCAATGGCTGGTATTCCCTCCGCTCTTCGAAACATGCGAGGAAGATAAGACAGGTTCGAGCTTTTAACCAGCTGCACAGATCAAAGGTTATAAAGTTGTCCTAAGCAGATCCACGGTTCACATCAAATCTGCCTTGTGAAAGCATGAGCTGGTTAAGGAAATGGAGTCTAGCGGAGTCATGTATACTCCTCTCGATCCGACGACGGAGGGGCAAAATCGGATCACATCGATGGATGAGATTGATTCCGTAACCGGAACCTGCACAGCGGATAAGCCGAAAGCGTCCAGCGGAATGGGTGTGTGGTGATTAATTCGACGGCTGAAGATTAGAGGCGGAATGGATCGACGGCTATTATGATTTCCGGAGGGTGAACCTGCACGCAGGATAATCCCGAACTACCCAGTGGAATTCATTACATGATGCTTGATCCAACGGTTGGAGATCAAAGCGTAATGGATCAATGGTGGTTATAAGTTCCAGGGAGTGAAATCGCACGAGAGATAAGTCCGAGACTGCCAGCGGAATTGGGTAGATGTCGACAGATCTGACGGCTGACAAATGACGGGCAATCACATCAACGGCTGAAATGCATTCCGGAGGTTAAACTTGCACGGCGGATAAGCCCGAAGTGCCCATCGGAATTGGGTACGTTGCTGATGATCCGACGGCGCATGGTTAAAGGCATATCGCATCAACGGACGGGAATAATTCTGGGGATCAAAGTTGCTCGACGGTTAAAGCGAAAGACCCCAACAGAATTTGGTAGGCGTCACGTGATCCAACGGCTCACCACTAAAGGTACATCAGATCGAGGGCTGTGGACAATTATGGAGCTCAGAGTTGCACGATGGTTAAAGTCAGAGGGCTCAGCGGAATGTGGGACGTGGCGTTTGATCCAACGGTGAAGGGTGGAAGGTACGTCACATCTACGGTCATGAGCGATTCCGGGGTGGAGACTTGCATGGTGTTTATCGCCAAGACACCCGGCGAAAAAAGATACGTGGCATGCGATCCGAGGGCCAGAAATTTGCAAATAATAGATCAACGGTTGGTAATGAATCTAGAGGAGAAAGACGCGCGACTGATAGTAGATGGTGGTTGCGGAAAGTAAATGATCGTCCACGTGGCAAATTGTGATAGGCTCCGGAAATAAAAAAAAGGCTTATAAAAGCGAAGGGTTGACCTCTATCATTGTTATTTTATTCGCTCGGGACCAGTGAAAAGGACCGGCCTATCTGGCGGTTTCCATTTGTCAGTTTTCCGCTTCGATTCATCAAGTGCGGACACGCTCCGGGCACACGCCTCCACAGTAAACCAGGTAAAACTAAAACCCAGTAATTCTGTAATTCCCCTCCTCAAAATTACCATTGTGAAGTTCAGTAATGGACCAGGGAAAAGAAGTTCAAGTGTCAGGTCAAGTCACAGATGATAGAGAAGAGTTCTTAGTAGACAGGGA
Organism: Pseudotsuga menziesii; assembly: GCA_001517045.1. Classification (NCBI taxonomy): domain Eukaryota; kingdom Viridiplantae; phylum Streptophyta; class Pinopsida; order Pinales; family Pinaceae; genus Pseudotsuga; species Pseudotsuga menziesii. Next base: position 1,006,909 of record LPNX010747563.1, on the reverse strand, counting down.
TAGGAATGTATGCGACCCCTTCCTCTCTGTGGGGAGCGTGTCTGACAGCAAAGAGAAGTTATGGTATTACCATTCGCGAGGGAACGATGTGTTGAATGTGTGCAAGTCTTTCCTGTACTGTTTCGCCATTGAGCAAACCCTCCATTTCCCAGAGTTCGCAGAGTGGTGTGCTATAAATTATTCTCCGTCTCAAAGAATTATTGTCAGTCGGTCTGCGTCCAAAGTATTGTGTAGAGTCGATGCTGCGGTCATCCGAGAAATCCTTAGTTTGCTGGAAAATTACCCAGATAGTCGTGAAGTAATAAATGAGTCAATCCTGGTCGAATTGTATAAGAAGTGTGAAGCCGAAACCCGCTGTAAATTCTTGTCGAGCGTTTTAAAGGATGGTCAGTCTCTAGATGGTATATTCATGCCCTATCCTGTACATATTTTCAAGAGTGAAGTTCAATTAGTCATTTCTTTAGTGTGTCAAGTACTAGGTCTAGATGAGGATTGTCGTGTGGGCGAGGTCATTCTCGGATTTTTGTTGAGAATAAGTTCCTCTGTTTCTGATTCCCAGTCAACCCCAGTTTTTAGTTTAGACGAATACCTGGCTAAAGCAATTCATCTTCAGCTAAGCGAGTTCCCAAAGGTCCAGTTTTTCAGGTTCCAGACTTATTTGCTTAATATGCTACTGTGTTCCAATATCTCTGAGTTGAAGTTTCTGAGTACTCTGTGCTCTTCTGATTTACCTAAACAAATCAGCATGTTCGAATTTGCCAATTCGATCATGTCTGAGATGTACAAAATGCTGTTCGATGAAGAGTTGCCCCGTGTCCTGGATGAAATGAGAAGCTTAATGCAGTCTTCACCAGAGGATCGGGTTGGAGATTGGTTTTTGTACAAAGATTATACTGTGTTGAGAATATATGGCTTCACTGGTCAGCCTTATAGGCTACCTTCCTTTTTAACCCCGAGAATCTTTGCATTGGAATTCATGAGACAGAGATTGCTGTCTGAAGAGGAACATTTTTGTGCTTTCAAGAAGTCTTCGAACATCAAGTTTCCGTTTAAGGTTGGCACCTTCATTTTTAAAAGCAAGGATGCCTTGGTTTTTATAGAAAAGTTGCTGGAAAATATGGATTTCATAAAAGAGTCAAGTGTGAATTACGACCCTCACCATGTGATCTCATTAAGAAAACAAGCCAACAAGAATAAGCCATTTGAACATCAAGCTGTTGAGGGGTTAGCTGAAATGGCTAATTTACTGCAGTTTACTGATGAATCAAAGTCTGGTGAAGAGACACATCCCGCACCTGGCACAACAATCCAAATCACCAAAGGTGTTAGTGTTGCGGTTAAGAGGATTTTTTTCGATGCTGAGAGTATGGAAGTGGACGAAGAGGCTTCCCATAAAAAGGAAAAGCTACTCGAAGGTGGCGAGATCGTAGATGATGAAGTTTCTGGTGTCTTCAAAAAAGTTGCCCTAGTCCCCATGAAGACCGTGCAAGTAAACCAATTCTCTTTTAAAGGTTTAAAAGGTGATATAGACAACTCAGACTCCAACCCCTTATTTAAGTCGAAAAAAGAGCTCAAGGCTAGCTACATGGAAAAGAGGAAACCGTCCCTAGAGGAAATGAGAAGTCTGCTCTTGAAGGTTAGAAACTTGTACAGTTCAAAAACATCTCTAGTTTCGGCTAGAGATGCTGAGAAAAATACTTTCAAAATGGCTATAGTAAATGACAAGAAGATGTCCGAAATGGAGATCCGGTTAGACAGAATCAGCACTCCGGACAAGATTCAGCTGCATAAACAAACCAGCGACATCATCTACTCAGATTTACCGCAGACCATGGGGAGCATCAATAAATTGCAAGTTTTGGTGGAAAAACTGGAAGTTCAGTTAAAGCATGAGAAAGTGGAAAATAAGGCAAATGTTATTCAGATCAGAAAACTGCAAGCAGACATTGCTAGTTCGGATAGCACCCTGGTGGTCAAAAGGATGCTGGAAGAGAAGGATAATGCACTCCAAGTCCTGAAGAAGAAACTGAAAGTCCCAGGTGCCGAGCATGTCCAGTCTTCTGAGCTGCTAGCTCTCTAGGAAGAGAAAGATAAAATCCATCAAGAGATGATGGAATACAAAGGAAAAGCTGGAGAGCTACAAGAGGAAACAGATAGGTGGGAGGCCGAAAGGGAGGAGCTGCTATCCCAAATCTCCGTGATGAAGAAAGATCAAACTGAGGAAAAGGAGATTATGGAAGAGTTAATGAGCCAAACCCCTACCGGTGATGACTTATCTATTGTAAAAATCCAAAAGCCATTAGCTGATTTTTCTGCAGATGACCTATTGGTGTCTATGTCCCAAGTGAGTTTGAAGGAGGAAGCTATTAAGGAGTTGAAAGCCGAGAATGAAAAAGTAAAGGCCGAATTAACCAAGATAAGTGAAAGCAAAAAACAGATCTTGCAGGACAGGAATCAATTACAGAAAAAGCTCGATGAGTTAAAAGAAAATTGCATTGGGAAAGGCCCTCTTCAGGGGGCGAAACATATTATTTGGGATACCCTGACTATAGAGATTACCAAGTTCCGGCATTACCTGAGTTTTATTGATGATTTGTGTATAGTGACAGAGTTGGCTCAACAAAGACTGAAACTGGTAAATGAACACATGGCAAAAAGACCCCTCACTACAGCTCAGAACGCATTAAATTTTCTGAATTCACTGACATACCAGAAGTTGCACGACATGGGCATAAAGGACAGAATCTCAATAGTGTTGTGGGCGAAGAAGATCATCCACAAACACCATTTAATGAAAATTGTCCAAGACAAGTCAGAAGAATTGTTTATGCAGGTCAATAAGTTCAAACAAAAGTTCAAAGAGCTGTTCGAAGAGGGATTGCCATCCTTCTGGGACGAAGAAGGTCGGATGCTCCCGCCGAAACATTATCATCACCTGCTTGTCCGGGCTCGCATGGACCACTTGAAATTTAATAGCTTGGAGAAGAACCTGACAGGACAAATCATTGTAGACATGTTAGCAGAAGATTTCGAAGTCCTGCAGAAGTTCGCCATTATCAGAGCCAGATTGCCCAAGAAATCTTATGAAGCATATATGGAGCTCGAGGTAGCTATTCGGGAGATGATGGAGTGTGACACCCCAAGTTCGGAGCAGTGGAAAGCTGTAGAGCGGTTTGGGAAAACAAAGTATATTCTTCCCCCCTAGGAACAGGTGTCAGGTGCTGAAGAGATGATGGGGCAAAGACTTGGAGCTGATGGGGCAAAGACATGGAGCTGATGGGGCAAAAACGTGGAAATATTGGGCAAAAGTTTGTTATCCAGCTGATTTGTACTTAGTGATCTGTTAGGAATGGAGTTGTAACAACTTCCTAGTGGTGTAGGAATTCAGTTACAAACTCTAATTTACGCTGATCATTCTGTTATTGATCTGCTGGGGGCAGACTTATTGTTTTATCTATAAATTTGTATCTTTTGAGGAGATGGGGGTTGGAACCCATCGAATGAAGTGATTTGTGGAGAACATATATGTTTTATTTTAACACCAAAAATGGAGGCATGAGAGTTTTTTCATAGATTCATGTATCATTGATGTTGCAGTCTGTGCTTTCTTTCTTTGTGTGATTGTATTTTCCCCTGTGTAACACTCCATTCTGTTTTTTTCTTCATATCTGGAACATAGTGTTTGATGATTAGAATTCATATGCTTATGCTCTATTCATCGTTTCAGGTATTATATGATTTTTTCTACTAAAGTTGATATGGAATTCGTCTTAGACGCTCTGTATTGATGGGTTGTTCCCTCGTCTTTTCTATTTCACCTTGATAAATGGAATGACTGTAATGATGTGATTACCTTGCCTTTGATAAATCTTGTGTATACATCTTTGTGATCTTTTATATGTATGTGACTCCATGCCCAATGGATATGTGATTGTTTCAACCGAACAAATAAATCTTTAAATATTGTTTACCATTTGGTCTCGTAAAGTTTGTATTGAGAGATCCCTCTCTGGAAGAGAATACCAATTTCTTCCTAAAGCGGTTTTGCTGTTACCTCGGGGTGTATCTTTTACAACCTGGGTACATTCCGAGTGCTAACAAACTGGAGACTCCGCCAAGGATGAAAGTGCATATCTACCCCAGGGAAACGACAAAAATTAAGAGAGATTTCTGTGGGCAAACACGAATTTCAGAAACAAAAGGAGGTTGTATATTTGCCCTGGTGACTTCATTGTGAAATTATTTCAAAAAATCAAGAACGACATTCTGGCTTCAAGAAGACATACACGAGGTAAGTCTGATACCGAAATTCTGAAAAGCTTTGAAGATCCAGAAAGGTTGTTTAAAAGGAAATATAAAGAAAAGCTAGATTCTCCTTTGTTCGGCCCATCATCATCACCAGATTCTCATAATAACCTAGAATGGGAGGTTAACACTGCACAAAACCTATTGAGAACCAAGTCTGAATCTGACCTTGGAAATATTGAGTTCAATCCTCATAGGTTAGAGACCTATCTGTTAGATTCCCTCTGGAGGGATGTGCAACAAGCCCCTGAAGCTGAAACACCCACCTCTGATCATACTCAAAGTATCCTGGTTCCTGTGAACCCGCCTAGACCAATGGCCGCTAGGTTTGCTCCCTTGCGTTTGCCCGCTGTATTACATGATCTTCCCCAAAATTATTCTCAGAGAATTTCTTTATTTGATGGAGAAGGGGATATAACTGCAAAACAACATGTTGCCAAGTTTGAAGATTTCATTGACCTGGAAGAATTGGACTACCCTGACGTCAAAATGCAGTTATTTGCCCAAAGTCTGTCTGGAGAGGGAAAAAAGTGGTTTAAGGACCTTCCACAAGGGTCTATTGTAAATTTTTAGGCTTTTCAGAATGCATTTTTGGATAGATGGGATGATAAACTGAATCCTCTGCAGCTTTTATCTCAATATAACGGTCTCAAGAAAGGAGGCTTTGAGTCTGTCCATGAATTCTCAAGTAGATTCATGAGGGCTTATAACTCTATTCCAGAAGATATAAAGCCTTCTCCTGCAGCTGCTAAATTGCATTATGCTGGAGCCTTTGATAATGATTTTGCTTTCTCACTGCGGGAGAGGAAATCGGCAACCCCTGCTACCATGTTTACTGATGCCCTAAAAGTGGAGGCTAACATGATGGCAAGTGGAAAGATGAAACATAGAGATGTGGATAGGAGGAGAAAAGAAGAGAATGTACTTGCTACTTCATCTTCTTCCGCTAATGTTAAGTTTGAGATGATGTTGAAGACTATGGAGAAGTTAATGGATAAGTTGACCACGGACACCAGGCCTTTCAATAGAGAGCAAGGGGATCCCCAAATCAGGAATCCAAATTTCAGAAGACCAAATCCCCCTGTCCCCCCTCAGAATAGACAGAGAGACCAGAGGAATCCAAGAAACCCAGAAGAACTACCCATCCGTCTGCCTTTCCCTGAAAATTATGTTGGTGATGAAGAAGATCCCCCTGAAAATGAGATTCATCTGTTTGGGGAGCAGGATTCAGTAATATATCTTACGGAAGAGGAGCATAATATGTTTGGGCAAGAGGATGTAAATGAAGAATTTGAAAATGAACTATATCAAAGGGGTTATTTACATGCAATGGATGATGTTCAAAGGAAAATGAGACTGAGAAATAGAGATGTCCCTATAAATAAAGGGAAGGCAAACCCAAATCAGCCTTCCTCTAGTTCTTTGAATGGAGAAAAAGGGAAGGAAATACCAAAAGAGCCCTTTGTGAGTAGAGAGGTTGAAAATGATGTACAAAGGGATAGAATAATAAAAAAGGCGACTCCGGTTGAGGTGGAAAAGATTAGTGCTGGTTTTAATCTACAAAATGAGCTATCTAAACTAAAGATCTCTGTTCCATTTAATGAGTTATTGAGAAACACTGAATACAGAGATACTATTTCAAAAATGGTCAAAGACCAAGGCGAAGGGCAGTCTGACATTTTAAATTTGAATGATGATAATCCTGCTATTTCATTTGGATCAAAAGCTGAAAATTTAGAAGGTGAAGAGGTGCCTCCTTTCTATTTAAGTCTAAATGTGCTCGACAAAGTGGTCCACAATGCTATGTTGGATTCTGGGGCGTCACACAATCTGATGCCCAAAGGGGTGGTAGAAAGTTTAGGATTGGAGGTAACAAGGCCATATAAAGATCTGTACTCTTTTGATTCCAAAAGGGTAAAATGCCTTGGATTAATCAAGGACATGGTGGTAACCCTGAACAAACTGCCTTCTAATACCATAGTCATGGATGTAGTAGTGGCAGACATCCCACCCAAATTTGGGGTATTGCTGTCAAGATCTTGGACTTCCAAGCTGAAAGGTAGCTTGCAGATGGATATGTCATATGCTACCATTCCAGTTCCAGATGGGAGCAGAAGGTTATATAGTGAAAAGAGAACTCCTTATGTGGTTAGCAGTCAAGATAAGCCTGAGGTTCACCACATATATGCTGTGGATACTGATTTGGGGTCCTCTATTTTCTTTAATGATGTTGCCCCACATGATTTAGAAGGAGCATTACAGAGGGGCTCTGAGGAGCAGAAGAAGTCTGATGAGAATAAGGAGAAGGGAGTGAGGGAACAAGATTCTTGGGAAGCAAAACAGAAAAGGGAAGGCCAGTGGACTATGTATTTTGATGGGTCAGTTGCTAAAGCTGGTGCCGGAGCCGGTGTGTACATAATTTCCCCTATTCATGATTTCAAGGCTTTATCATACAAACTGATGTTTGAATGTACAAATAATGTAGCAGAATATGAAGCTCTATTGTTGGGTCTGCATGCTTTGAAGGAATTGGGAGCTCAGAAGATAAAGGTCTTAGGAGATTCAGAGTTAGTAATAAATCAAGTGAATGACAGTTACCAAACCAGGCACCCTCGAATGAGGGCTTATAGAAATGAAGTATGGGATATGTTGGGAAACTTCTTTACAGAGCATACAGTTCAAGTAGTCCCCAGACTTGATAATTTGGTAGCTGATCCTTTGGCCATAGCTGTGGGAAAATTTGATACTCCTATGGCCGGCCAGAAGGAATACCAGATTGAAATAGTAAACAGACCATCCATTCCTGACAATTCCAAATATTGGCAGGTGTTTGAAGATGATATGCAGATCCGAAGGTTTTTAGAGTTGTCAGGAGAGTTTGTGAATACTCAGTTTGACAATGAAAATGATAAAGACGAGGCCCATGAAAATGATGAAGAAACTGAAACAGGGGAAGAAGATGCTAAGAAGTTGAGGAAAACCTTGGGAGGAAAGGATATCATCCAGCTGAAAAATAATTTTATACCAAGAGGCCTGATCCCTTTAGAAAGGCTCTTTGATCAGAATGATGTTGCCAAGAATCCCAAAGTGAAACCGGTTGGTGATGCAGTTGAAGATAAAAATATTGGCACTGAAGAAAATCCTAAAATCATAAAACTATCCAAGAAGCTGCCTGAAAGGGAGAAAAGGGAGTATGTGGAGTTGATGAAAAGGTACACAAATGTGTTTGCTTGGAGTTATGAAGACCTCAAAGAATATGATACATCTATCATACAGCACACTATTCCTATAAAGCCTGGAGAGAATCCATTTAAACAGAAGCTCAGGAGGATCAACCCTAAACTACTCCCTGTCATTGAGAAGGAAATAAAGAAGTTATTTGATGCCAAGATCATTGTAACGCTCGGATTTTCTAAGTGGGTTGCTAATTTGGTCCCTGTCAGAAAGAAGAGTGGATAGATAAGACTGTGCATAGATTTTCGCAATTTGAATAAGGTCTCCATGAAAGACAACTATCCTCTACCCAAGATGGATCACATGCTGCAGCAAGTGGTGGGAGCTGAAAGGATTTCGATGCTGGATGGCTTTTCCGGGTATAACCAGATCAAAGTGTTACCAGAAGATCAGGAGAAGACTGCCTTTACTACACCATGGGGCACTTTTATGTATGCAAAGATGCCTTTTGGTTTAATGAATGCGGGAGCCACTTTCCAGCGAGCTATGGACATCGCTTTTGCAGGGGAAATTGGAGTTTTTGTGGTGATCTACATGGATGATATCACAGTCTACTCTAAGTCTGACAGAGAACATTTGCACCATCTTGAGAAGGTTTTCATGAAGCGTAGGAAATATGGTATATCTCTGAATCCTAAGAAATATAATTTTGCATTAGAGGAAGGAAAGCTGCTAGGCCATATAATATCCAAAGATGGCATAAAGATTGATCCTGAGAGAGTAAGTGCAATCATGAAAGTGGGAGAGCCCAGAAGCAAAAAGGAGGTACAGTGATTTCTGGGGCAGGTAAATTTCTTGAGGAGATTTGTACCAAGCTTTGCTGAGATTTTGATGAATATTACTAATATGTTGAGAAAGGGTCATGAGGTAAAGTGGAATGCAGAAGCTAAGGAGTCATTTTGGGAAATCAAGAAAGCAATTTCAGAAGCACCTGTTTTGGTAAGTCCAAATTTTGCCAAAGAATTCTCAATATTCTCATATGCTTCGGAACATACTATAGCAGCTGTATTATTACAGAAAAATGATGAGAACCAGGAACAACCTATAGCTTTTTTCAGTAAAATACTTCGAGATGGAGAATTGAAATACGACATCATGGAGAAGCAAGCATATGCTTTAGTTAAAGCATTAAAGGATTTCAGAGTGTATGTTTTGCACTCACATATAATTGCACATGTTTCGACCGCTGCAGTAAAGGCTATTTTGACCCAACCAGATCCGGAAGGCAGAAGAGTGAAATGGATATCTACCTTATTGGAATATGACATAGAAATAAAGCCCACGAAGCTGGTCAAAGGGCAAGGATTGGCAAAAATGATGACAAACTCAAATTGTGAGTCTTTGCAAATCAATTTCTTATCTCACCAATCTGACCAATTGGGCACGGAGATAGAAGTAATGATTGATTTTGTAACTTCTCCATGGTATTCTAATATTATATTTGTCCTCCGAAATTTGCAAGCACTAGAAGGATTAAGTAAATCAAGAGCTAGATCGGTGAAGTTGAAATCTGCTAAATTTTGTATCCTAAATAAATATCTCTATTGGAAAGATCCTGGAGGGGTTCTGCTAAATTGTCTCTTAGAGGATGAGGCCCAGCAAATTACAAGAGAATTTCACAGGGGAGACTGTGGAGGACATCATTCCTGGAAGGTGACAGCCAACAAAATCCTAAGGGCTGGTTATTATTGGCCTACATTATTCTCAGATGTATATAAAGAAACCAACAAATGTCATCAATGCCAGGTTTTTTATGGTAAGAGAAAAGTATTGCCCCTCCCCTTGAATCCTATAACAGTGGAAGCTCCTTTCAAGCAATGGGGTTTGGATTTTATTAGAGAAATAAACCCCAATTCATCAGGTCAGCACAAGTGGATTTTGACAGCTACAGCCTATTTTACCAAATGGATAGAAGCAATTCCTACCAGGAGGGCCACTGAAAATGTGATCATGGATTTTCTTGAAGAGAATATATTGGCTCGGTTCGGGTGTCCAAAAAGGATAGTAACAGACAATGCCGTTGCTTTCAAGTCCAGGAAAATGATAAATTTTTGTCATAAGTATCACATAAGTCTCAATCATTCGACTGCCTATTATCCTCAAGGGAATGGGTTGGCCGAATCTTCAAACAAAAGTCTAGTAAGGATCATCAAAAAGCTGTTGGAGGACGACAAGAGATCCTGGCACACCAAACTAAAATATGCTCTATGGGTTGATAGGATTAGCACAAAAAGAGCAATCGGCATGTCTCCTTTCCAACTGGTGTATGGAGCCGAGGTGATTTTTCCGGCATCATTAGGGGTTCCAGTTATGAGATATTTCCAAGATCAGCAAGAGGAACCAAACCACATACAGCAGAGGATAAATCAGATCATCGAGCTAGAAGAACAAAGATATAAGGCTTATGATAAAGTGCAGTCACATCAAGAGAAAATGAAGAGTACTTTTGACAGAAGAGTCAAAGAAGAACAGTTTCAGATCGATGACCTGGTTTTAAAGTGGGATGCTCCAAATGAAGAAAAGCATGGAAAATTTGATCCTATGTGGGTTGGACCTTATGTCGTTGCTGGGTACAGAGGACAGAATGCATTTTTGCTGGAATATACAAATGGGGTTCCTCTTGAGAGCAACCCGGTCAATGGGAGGTATCTGAAGCATTACCTATCCTAGGGAAGGAAGGTAAAACTTGTATTATAGACTGTACATATTTTTCTTTTACAAGCCAATAAGAATGGTAAGCCGAAGGTATTTGGAGCTTGAAGTGAAAGCCCCAAGGTTTAGGAGGCCTATCGTCCCTTTTCTACAAATATATAAAAATGATATATTTACAAAAAAACAAAAGATGGGTTCTTTGGGAGTTATTATGCAAAGTCAAAAAACAGGCACCTGGTCTACGAGTTCTTTGATACCTCGCAGGGAGGATATCATCTCCAGATGGAGCCAGCTGTTAACACCTGTATTTGACAAAGGAGAAATAAGACCATGTTGGAGATAAGATTATGTTGCTTAAATACTTTGGTTAAAAGATATAATGTAAAGGTGGAATGATAGTCAAAAAATTGACCCAAGTCACTAAAGATCCTAGGCCGTGATGAAAGAGGAGAGAAAATCAATGGCTGGTATTCCCTCCGCTCTTCGAAACATGCGAGGAAGATAAGACAGGTTCGGGATTTTAACCAGCTGCACAGATCAAAGGTTATAAAGTTGTCCTAAGCAGATCCACGGTTCACATCAAATCCACCTTGTGAAAGCACGAGTTGGTTAAGGAAATGGAGTCTAGCGGAGTCATGTATACTCCTCTTGATCCGACGGCAGAGGGGCGAAATCGGATCACATCGATGGATGAGATTGATTCCGTAACCGGAACCTGCACGACGGATAAGCCGAAAGCGTCCAGCGGAATGGGTGTGTGGTGATTAATCTGACGGCTGAAGATTAGAGGCGGAATGGATCGACGGCTATTATGATTTCCAGAGGGTGAACCTACACGCGGGATAATCCTGAACTACCCAGCGGAATTCGTTACATGATGCTTGATCCAACGGTCGGAGATCAAAGCGTAATGGATAAACGGTGGTTATAAGTTCCAAGGAGTGAAATCACACGAGAGATAAGTCCGAGACTGCCAGCGAAATTGGGTAGATGTCGACAGATCTGACGGCTGACAAATGCCGGGCAATCACATCAACGGCTGAAATGGATTTCGGAGGTTAAACTTGCACGGCGGATAAGCCCGAAGTGCCCAGCGGAATTGGGTACGTGGCTGATGATCCGACGACGCATGGTTAAGGGCATATCGCATCAACGGACGGGAATAATTCCGGGTATCAAAGTTGGTCGACGGTTAAAGCGAAAGACCCCAACGGAATTCGGTAGGCGTCACGTGATCCAACAGCTCACCACTAAAGGTACATCAGATCGAGGGCTGTGGACGATTCCGGAGCTCAGAGTTGCACGATGGTTAAAGTCAGAGGGCTCAGCGAAATGTGGGACGTGGCGTTTGATCCAACGGTGAAGGGTGGAAGGTACGTCACATCTACGGTCATGAGCGATTCCGGGGTGGAGACTTGCACGGTGTTTATCACCAAGACACCCGGCGGAAAAAGATATGTGGCATGCGATCTGAGGGCCAGAAATTTGCAAAGAATAGATCAACGGTTAGTAATGAATCCGGAGGAGAAAGACGCGCGGCTGATAGTAGATGGTGGTTGCGGAAAGTAAATGATCGTCCACGTGGTGAATTGTGATAGGCTCCAGAAATTAAAAAAAAGGCTTATAAAAGCGAAGCGTTGACCTCTATCATTGTTATTTTATTCGCTCGGGACCAGTGAAAAGGACCGGCCTATCTGGCGGCTTCCATTTGTCAATTTTTGGCTTCCATCACTACTACATTTCAATCCAAAATCCGACAGTTACTTCCGACGGCGCGTGGATTTTTTCTTTTAAACCTACCAAAAATCACAAAGTTAAATTTTTTTTTTAAATTGTGGTCATAAGTGTCGCTTAAGCGACGGCTAGGCTCATAAGCGTCGCTTAAGCGACGGCTAGCCTAGAAAGCGTCGCTTAAGCGACGACGCATAAATTGATCAATTATTTAAAAAAATACACTTAATTGGTTAAAAGGATGACTGCTCCTTATTCAAAGTTGCAAGGATGGAAATTACCATCAAGGTACCTATTGGTCATGATCTGCTTGGCCATATGTGGCCCATATGTGTTCTTCATCCAACAACAACCTTCCCTTTAATCATTCTTTGAATGATTGTTTTGGTGGTAGCCTCTATTGCTACCCAATATTCAATTGGCATGGTGGTTCCCTTTTCCAATTCTAATCAAAATGATGTTTGTTTCAATCACTACTTCCATGCCATTAAATATGCCCAAAGTGTTGCATGAATTATGTCAGCCCAACATGTCTCTTTATGTCATATTTTTTCATGAGAATAGAAACCAAAGCTTTGCTTTTGCTTCTAACTTATCCATGGTCCCTAGGGTAGTAATGACTACTCTTTTCATTCATGATCTAGAAATTTTTCATTAAACTAATGACAACCTTCCCTATGAAACGGGTGATTTGAACCTACAAAGCACATCCTAAAAAAAAACATGTAGTTGTTGCTTCAAATAGGCCCACTCAAATGCTTAAAAGGATAAATAGGAAGGATTGGGTGTAGTTCATTATAATTAACCCAAATAAAAATTTGTAGTTTCATGCTTTCCTTTTATCACTATGCACATATCTTGAACCATTTGAAATAAATTTTCAATAATGTTGGCTACCAAAGGCCCAAACACAGTATCAACATGTCATTTTAGTGCGGGGAAATGTCCTCTAGTATTTCTTGCATGAGATTCTACTATAAAATGCTCCATATTATATGATGGTATACATTGATGAAGTGTACCATCCATTCCAATTTGATATAATAGATTTGTGACTAATTTGAGCCCTTGTGCTTTTTATCTATGCTTCACCGGGGGTTCGCTTCGCTCCACAGAATGCCCTCCTCGACTCTAGCGCTCTGCCCTATGCACAGTTTGCTCAAATTAACCACAGTACTGGATTTCGAGCGAATTGCAATTTCCAGGATAGAATGTCTTTTGCTGATTTGGGTGTACCACTGCCTGTGATAAATTTTTGTTCACCCGCTCATGAGTTTGTGGGCATTAAACCTCCAGATCTGATGGTGCAAGCAAGGAGGGAAAATAGCACCCAGTGATTAGCATTTTCGTAAGGAAATTATGTCTATGAAGAAGGGATGGAGGAAATTTGGAGTTGCAGTTGTGGGTTTGGTGCTGCTATCCATGCTCGTTCCATTGGTATTCTTGCTCGGACGCTATGGTGGATTTCAGAGTAGTAAGTTCATCTGAACCCATTTCATTTTTTATTTGACTTGAAGCCCCCTTCTCACAGACTGTTGTGTATGGGGAATCTAGATTTGGAGTCATTTGGCTGGGGCTGGGGCACTTACAGGTTTTTATGAAGCCCATTTGTGGAATTTGTGGTGGGTGTTTTTCATTTTATTCAACCATTTTGTCTCTCTGCTGTATACTCCTACAATGGGCATTTGGTGTATACCTAGATCCTTAGTACTGTGGGTGATTTGGGGTTGGTATCTGCATTAGATCTGATTGAACAACAGGTAGTGTCAACGTAATTGGTCAACGTAAACCCTGGCAAACAAATTGGTCAACCCTGGGTTTCTATTGCCTCTTTCTCAGGATTTTTCTACAAATGAATCTCAACGTAAACCCTGGGTTTCTATTGTCCATTGCCTCTTTCTCAGGATTTTTCTACAAATGAATCTCAACCTATTTTAGTGGATCAATCTCTATTAAGTTTGATGTACCTTCTACGGAGACTTCATACAGGAATGTCATCACACATACATGCAATATGAATTTCTAATATAAAGTGCTGATGGTTAGACAGGAGAACTATCTTGATTAAAATATGAAACAAATTCTAATTACCAAGCACTAGTAAAGGGACACTAACCTCCAAAATTCTCCCACTTTTCATCACTACAATCGACAAGAACTACTTTTAGGGACAATCTCTTTGTTGGACCTCCATAAACATTTTATCATTTTCTTAAGATCCCCCTTGCCCAATGCCTTTGACTTTGCATGGAAGCAGAGCATCATATCCCACAATTAGACAGGACGTATCGACTTTGCCATTGCCAAGAAACCAAACTAAGGAGCACTTCATACTTCTTTGCCCCATTTATTATGAGATCACAAGGAGGTTCTAGTGTCCATTTAGGAATTCATAAAACTCCCTTTCTACCCTCTTCCCATATCTGAACCAGAGATTCTTGGCTTTGTTCATTAGGGAGGCCTTTAGATTCAAATCGCAGGTTAAACATGTAGCTCCTGGCTGGACACCCTTTGGATGATTACATCTTTCTTCTTAGTGCTTTTGTTTGGCACAATCTCGAAGTGGTAGGGAAAGAGTAGCACCGTTTATGCTTCAAGACTTGTGAGATCTTGGGGGGCTATATGCTTTCCACTAGTGAGCCATCTTACCTCTATAAGACCCTTTGGAATTGTTGTTTCAGAGTTTGGGATAATTCACATGACACTAGTAGACAATCGAGTTCCTCTAAATGCAAATGGTGGGTTGCCTCATCCAGGAAGGGACACATTTCCCATCCCAATTCTTCTAATTCTTCTAGCTAGTGATCTATTTGGAGTTTCTTCTTTATGACCTTAGATGGTAGGATAGATGTGCATATTGAGATTGTTGACTTGGAAGAGGAACATACCTCTTGGCCTCTCTTCTTGATCTCAATTGATAGCTTCAATAGTTCATGATCTTCTCTCTCTTGTACCATTTTACATGACATTTCTCTCGAGGTTTGGGTCCTGAACAGCGCACACACATTGGTATCTGATTTTGGCACTCCCTCTCTAGGTGGATTTTTCTTTCATCTTTGTTGTTCATGGTGAGACATTATTTCTTGGAGATTAGATCTTTTTTTTTTGCTTTTATAGAGTTGCTCATGTGCTCCCACCTTGTATCAACATTGTTGTACTTAGCAATGGCATTAACCTACTGTTTTGGTCATTCATTAGACATTAATAAATGTATCTTATCTTAGCTAGGAGAAAACATTTTTTTCAAATGCTTCATATATTACATTAAAGGGCAAAGTTGCAAACAAGTATAACAGAGTTCAAGATACTTACATCATATAGACAACAAGAGAACCAAGAAAGTCCTGGTACACAAAAGCTAGAAAGGCCATCATATGGACCCAAGCCATCATGGCGAGGGACTCAACATTATGGCATAAATCCATTAGTGAATTCACATGAGTAGAACTGACTA
>LPNX010747563.1:972326-984584 GCA_001517045.1 Pseudotsuga menziesii | reverse complement strand
TCTAAAACATCATATGTGAAGCTACTAAGGTAGGTTTTTCTGGCACATCACTTAAAATTTATTTTGTTTCGATATTGCTTGTATTTGAAGCATTTGCTATGAATCTCTTATATGTGCTATGTTGTAATAAAGGAAAATGGTGTATTTTGAATCAGATCTATCAAGAGGGAGACCCTCAAATTGATTGAAACGTTTGTAGATAAAGCTGAAGATCAACCTCATATTGGGAAGCAATTTGTACAACCCATGATGGATCCTATACTGGGGGACTATGCACGGAATGTGCCTGATGCTAGAGAGTCTGAAGTTCTATCATTATTTGCTACTATAATAAACAAGTACGTCTCTCTCTCTCTCACACACTCACACACACATACTGATGGAGCCTGGAGGTGCCTGCACAATTACATTGTCTCTGTTACTTCGATGTAAACACTTACAAAAGTTTCTGGTTTGAGGATGGTCATATGGACTGTGTGTCCTCATAATTACTTTTGTTCCAAGGCTTAATTTTATTGACCATCTATTTTCTGACTTTGGTGTAACGTCTTAGGTATAGAGTTGTTATGATGGAGGATGTACCACGCATTTTTGAAGCTGTTTTTGCTTGCACACTAGAGGTGAGCTGGAGATTATAGATTAACAATTGTATTGGTATCATTTATATAATTCCATTGGTGATTTTGGTGAGTCTGATCAAGCCAATTTCGAGATTTTTTTTTTTTTATAAATATTCACTGCCGTCGCTTAAGCGACGGTTATAACTGTCGCTTATTCGACGCTTACTTCTTCTTAACGTCGCTTAAGCGACAGTTATAACTGTCGCTTATTCGACGCTTACTTCTTCTTTCTGTCGGTTAAGCGACGCTTGTAGGTGTAAATGTTGTTACAATTTTTTGTGACCGTCGCTTAATAAGTGTCGGATAACCGACGGTTACTTAAGTGTCGCTTAACCGACGGTTACTTAGGTGTCGGATAACCAACGACAAGTTTTCGACGCTTATAAAAAAACCAAAGTGTCGTACATGCGACAGGGAAGTGTCGAAAATCCGACATGACGGCCATCGGATTTTTGGTCGAAATGTAGTAGTGCATTCATCAAGTGCAGACACACTCCGGGCACACGCCTCCACAGTAAACCAGGTAAAACTAAAACCCAGTAATTCTGTAATTCCCCTCCTCAAAATTACCATTGTGAAGTTCAGTAATGGACCAGGGAAAAGAAGTTTAAGTGTCAGGTCAAGTCGTAGATGATAGAGAAGAGTTCTTAGTAAACAGGGATAGGAATGTATGCGACCCCTTCCTCTCTGTGGGGAGCGTGTCTGATAGCAAAGAGAAGTTATGGTATTACCATTCGTGAGGGAACGATGTGTTGAATGTGTGCAAGTCTTTCCTGTACTATTTCGCCATTGAGCAAACCCTCCATTTCCCAGAGTTCGCAGAGTGGTGTGCTATAAATTATTCTTTGTCTCAAAGAATTATTGTCAGTCGGTCTGCGTCCAAAGTATTGTGTAGAGTCGATGCTGCGGTCATCCGAGAAATCCTTAGTTTGCTGGAAAATTACCCAGATAGTCGTGAAGTAATAAATGAGTCAATCCTGGTCGAATTGTATAAGAAGTGTGAAGCCGAAACCCGCTGTAAATTCTTGTCGAGCATTTTAAAGGATGGTCAGTCTCTAGATGGTATATTCATGCCCTATCCTGTACATATTTTCAAGAGTGAAGTTCAATTAGTCATTTCTTTAGTGTGTCAAGTACTAGGTCTAGATGAGGATTTTCGTGTGGGCGAGGTCATTCTCGGATTTTTGTTGAGAATAAGTTCCTCTGTTTCTGAGTCCCAGTCAACCCCAGTTTTTAGTTTAGACGAATACCTAGCTGAAGCAATTCATCTTCAGCTAAGCGAGTTCCCAAAGGTCCGGTTTCTCAGGTTCCAGACTTATTTGCTTAATATGCTACTGTGTTCCAATATCTCTGAGTTGAAGTTTCTGAGTACTCTGTGCTCTTCTGATTTACCTAAACAAATCAGCATGTTCGAATTTGCCAATTCGATCATGTCTGAGATGTACAAAATGTTGTTCGATGAAGAGTTTCCCCGTGTCCTGGATGAAATGAGAAGCTTAATGCAGTCTTCACCAGAGGATCGGGTTGGAGATTGGTTTTTGTACAAAGATTATACTGTGTTGAGAATATATGGCTTCACTGGTCAGCCTTATAGGCTACCTTCCTTTTTAACCCCGAGAATCTTCGCATTGGAATTCATGAGACAGAGATTGTTGTCTGAAGAGGAACATTTTTGTGCTTTCAAGAAGTCTTCGAACATCAAGTTTCCGTTTAAGGTTGGCACCTTCATTTTTAAAAGCAAGGATGCCTTGGTTTTTATAGAAAAGTTGCTGGAAAATATGGATTTCATAAAAGAGTCAAGTGTGAATTACGACCCTCACCATGTGATCTCATTAAGAAAACAAGCCAAAAAGAATAAGCCATTTGAACATCAAGCTGTTGAGGGGTTAGCTGAAATGGCTAATTTACTGCAGTTTACTGATGAATCAAAGTCTGGTGAAGAGACACATCCCGTACCTGGCACAGCAATCCAAATCACAGAAGGTGTTAGTGTTGCGGTTAAGAGGAGTTTGTCCGATGCTGAGAGTATGGAAGTGGACGAAGAGGCTTCCCATAAAAAGGCAAAGCTGCTCGAAGGTGGCGAGATCATAGATGATGAAGTTTCTGGTGTCTTCAAAAAAGTTGCCCTAGTCCCCATGAATACCGTGCAAGTAAACCAATTCTCTTTTAAAGGTTTAGAAGGTGATATAGACAGCTCAGACTCCAGCCCCTTATTTAAGTCGAAAGAAGAGCTCAAGGCTAGCTACATGGAAAAGAGGAAACAGTCCCTCGAGGAAACGAGAAGTCTGCTCCCGAAGGTGAGAAACTTGTACAGTTCAAAAACATCTCTAGTTTCGGCTAGAGATGCTGAGAAAAATACTTTCAAAATGGCTATAGTAAATGACAAGAAGATGTCCGAAATGGAGATCCGGTTAGACAGAATCAGCACTCCGGACAAGATTCAGCTGCATAAACAAACCAACAACATCATCTACTCAGATTTACTGCAGGCCATGGGGAGGATCAATAAATTGCAAGTTTTGGTGGACAAACTGGAAGTTCAGTTAAAGCATGAGAAAGTGGAAAATAAGGCAAATGTTAATCAGATCAGAAAACTGCAAGCAGACATTGCTAGTTCGGACAGCACCTAGGCGGTCAAAAGGATGCTGGAAGAGAAGGATAATGCACTCCAGGTCCTGAAGAAGAAACTGAAAGTCCCAGGTGCCGAGCATGTCCAGTCTTCTGAGCTGCTAGCTCTCCAAGAAGAGAAAGATAAAATCCATCAAGAGATGATGGAATACAAAGGAAAAGCTGGAGAGCTACAAGAGGAAAAAGATAGGTGGGAGGCCGAAAGGGAGGAGCTGCTATCCCAAATCTTCGTGATGAAGAAAGATCAGACTGAGGAAAAGGAGATTATGGAAGAGTTAATGAGCCAAACCCCTACCGGTAATGACTTATCTATTGTAAATATCCAGAAGCCATTAGCTGATTTTTCTGCAGATGACCTGTTGGTGTCTATGTCCCAAGTGAGTTTGAAGGAGGAAGCTATTAAGGAGTTGAAAGCCAAGAATGAAAAAGTAAAGGCCGAATTAACCAAGATAAGTGAAAGCAGAAAACAGATCTTGCAGGACAGGAATCAATTACAGAAAAAGCTCGATGAGTTAAAATAAAAATGCATTGGGAAAGGCCCTCTTCAGGGGGTGAAACATATTATTTGGGATACCCTGACTATAGAGATTACCAAGTTCTGGCATTACCTGAGTTTTATTGATGATTTGTGTATAGTGACAGAGTTGGCTCAACAAAGACTGAAACTGGTAAATGAACACATGGCAAAAGACCCCTCACTACAGCTCAGAACGCATTAAATTTTCTGAATTCACTGACATACCAGAAGTTGCACGACATGGGCATAAAGGACAGAATCTCAATAGTGCTGTGGGCGAAGAAGATCATCCACAAACACCATTTAATGAAAATTGTCCAAGACAAGTCAGAAGAATTGTTTATGCAGGTCAATAAGTTCAAACAAGAGTTCAAAGAGCTGTTCGAAGAGGGATTGTCGTCCTTCTGGGACGAAGAAGGTCGGATGCTCCCGCCGGAACATTATCATCACCTGCTTGTCCGGGCTCGCATGGACCACTCGAAATTTAATAGCTTGGAGAAGAACCTGACAGGACAAACCATTGTAGACATGTTAGCAGAAGATTTCGAAGTCCTACAGAAGTTCGCCATTATCAGAGCCAGATTGCCCAAGAAATCTTATGAAGCATATATGGAGCTCGAGGTAGCTATTCGGGAGATGATGGAGTGTGACACCCCAAGTTCGGAGCAGTGGAAAGCTGTAGAGCGGTTTGCAAAAACAAAGTATATTCTTCCCCCCTAGGAACAGGTGTCAGGTTCTGAAGAGATGATGGGGCAAAGACTTGGAGCTGATGGGGAAAAGACATGGAGCTGATGGGGCAAAGACGTGGAGCTGATGGGGCAAAGACGTGGAGCTGATGGAGCAAAGACGTGGAAATATTGGGCGAAATTTTGTTATCCAGCTGATTTGTACTTAGTGATCTGTTAGGAATGGAGTTGTAACAACTTCCTAGTGGTGTAGGAATTCAGTTACAAACTCTAATTTACGCCGATCATTCTGTTATTGATCTGATGGGGGAATACTTATTGTTTTATCTATAAATTTGTATCTTTTTGGGAGATGGGGGTTGGAACCCATCGAATGAAGTGATTTGTGGAGAACATATCTGTTTTATTTCAATACCAAAAATGGAGGCATGAGAGTTTTTTCAGAGGTTCATGTATCATTGATGTTGCAGTCTGTGCTTTATTTCTTTGTGTGATTGTATTTTCCCCTGTGTAACACTCCATTCATATGCTTATGCTCTATTCATCGTTTCAGGTATTATATCATTTTTTCTACTAAAGTTGATATGGAATTTGTCTTAGACGCTCTGTATTGATGGGCTGTTCCCTCGTCTTTTCTATTTCACCTTGATAAATGGAATGACTGTAATGATGTGATTACCTTGCCTTTGATAAATCTTGTGTATACATCTTTGTGATCTTTTATATGTATGTGACTCCATGCCCAATGGATATGTGATTGTTTCAACCAAAAAAATAAATCTTTAAATATTGTTTACCATTTGGTCTCGTAAAGTTTGTATTGAGAGATCCCTCTCTGGAAGAGAATACCAATTTCTTCCTAAAGCGGTTTTGTTGTTACCTCGGGGTGTATCTTTTACAACCTGGGTACATTCCGAGTGCTAACACATCTATCACAATTAGAATTTGTATATCTAACTAAGTCTAAATTATTATCAATGCACTAGGAAAATTCTAGTCCCTAATTCAATGTTCCCTTCATGTATCTCAAAATTATTTTGGATGATATCTAGTGAATTTCTTTTGGATCCATCATGTATTTAAGTATTTCTCCAACTTGGGAGCATATATCAAGTGTAGTCAAATAGATTAGGATACGTACAAGGACTTACCTATACAAGGTTTCAAATATTTTCTCCATGTTTCATATCTAATCATCTTTCCTATAGAATCCATTCAGTTGTGTCATTAGCAATAAAATATTCCTTACGTCATTGGAATACTTTTACTAAGTTAGGAAAATACTTTCTAATATTTCCTACACTTCTTGATCCATAAATAAGGGACTTATGGCCCACTCGCTTCAACAACACAAATTCTTTGTGGAATTTATGTTTGCAGTCTTTTATACATATCTTTGTTTCTATAAAAGGATACAAGGCTTGTTCTCAAGTGTAAACTACACAACACTATTCAGGACTGGCTTTATAGCTTAGACTTTGGTGTAGGCTACACATAGCAACCAACTAATATCACAAAAGCAATCAAGACAATAAAACCCAAGATTCTACAAATAATCTATCTCTAAGAACTTTGTCTTCAATGCAACTCCTTTACACATTGATATCCAATTGAATTGAATCATTCAAAATTCTCAAGGTTGAGACACCATCACGTTTTGATGTGTGTGGTCAATTTTGATTGTAGTTTTATGTTCCCAACCCAATTCCAATACAAGAAGGAGATATTATCAATGGTGTTTGAACCCAATACTCAAGCTTCTCATCAATCAACTGGAATAATAATTATGGTTGTCCTCTACTTATAAGAGCGGAACTACTCCTTCACAAACACAAAACTATCCCACTGCTTACCAAGTAGAGCATTAATGGGTGGGACGAGTGATGAATTTCCAAGATATAATCAACAAACATATGGTTATATCCCAAGAGTACTAAATCTCCTCAACACTTATTCTCTCACTTAGAAAAATAATAATCTTTATCAACCCACTCTAATTCCTATAATTAATTTAAATATTGAGATGCAAAATACTCTGTGAATCTACATCTTGGATGTGATTTCCAACTCCTCTCAATGAATAGGCATGTATCCTATAGTAGCAACACTTTCCAAGGGAAAGAAAAAAATTAGAACATATAAAAAACTTGTATGAAAATTGCACAAGCAAGTATTGTTGGTAGATTATGATAAAACACTATGGAAAACATAATTTTAATCATTATATTGGGGATGGTAAGAGGAGTTGTGAGCCAATTGAGAACCCAAACAAGAAAATAAGTTAGTCTTAAAAAATAGTGAAATTGGATCTTTGTCCCTTACAATAATCTTAGGGTTTCCATGTAACTTTTAAATTGTTTCCACTGATATTGCAACTATTGTGCATGCCTTATTAGGATAATAAAGCTAGAAAATGGGAATAGTTTGTGACACAATCCACCATCTCCATGATACCATCATTCCGTTATAATTTGTAAACCTATGAATTCATCAATACGTCTTCCCGATACTATTTTGGTATGAATAATGGTTTTGGAAGACCCAAGGTAGTGGTAGTCTCTCCTTTGTTTTGTTGGAAAACCAAACATCCTACTAAAAATGTCTAAGAATTAGTTTTAAGACATTCCTAGAAACAATATGTCTTGACTCTATTATAAGTTTGTAGATATCATAATCATCTCCCTATGGGAGAAGTGTGCATCTCTAAAAGGACCTTCCATTTGAGTTGGTAGCTCTTACATATATATAGGAAATCCTTATACTAGAAAAAATATTTCTTACAAAAAAAATTATCTTATGCACTACAAATCAATTGTAGTTGTTGAATGACCTCCCTTGCATACTATCCCTATTGCCATTATATCCTTATGTCTTTTCCACAATCAACTTATAGAATGGGAACACCAAGAAGTAAGGACATGATTTCTTCTTCTTTCCTTGAAATTGAGTCTACCACCACATTATATGTCCTTTTTTGTATAAAATATCAAATCCATAACCTAGTATCTTTGTGGCCCCTTTTTGTTTCTTTTTTTTTTATGATAGTCGTTGTTCTAAGAAGTACTTAAAACTATCATGAATTAATTTTTCCTTAAAGTGTCTTCCTATTAGGTAAGGAAACAATTGCTTAACTGCATGCAATATTGCAAAATTTATTTCTTATACATAGGTTTGAGTAAGTTTTCTCTTTTAAGTTGGTGTATTTCAAAGGCATGGTAGCTTCCAGCTTCTTGCATTAAAATTGCACCAATGCCATGCCCTGAGACATCACACTCCACAATAATAATAATAATAATAAATTGTGAAGTTAGGTGTGGATAAGATGAGTTATCTACACATGGCCTCCTTTGTCACAAACTCAACCGCCTCTGTGATCAATAGGGACCGCAGGGTATTTTGCTTAATATTGTCTAATACCCATTTTGTAATTTATTTCCAATTTAACCATAGATACCCTTTATATTACCATGGATTTCATACAAATTAACAAAGCAGAATTTAAACATATTATGGTCTCCCAAATACATAGATTCAAATACTAAATATTAAAGGGAATTTAAGAATGGAACACACACCATGCCAAGCAATTCCATGCATTTAGACATTCACAAATATGTAATAGTCAATATCTAAAAACACATATGAATTCATAACATTTTCATACACAGTAAGACACTTATTTTTTAACTGTCCAACTGGCTGCAGATGAAGGACGTTCCTCCCAGTTGTATGTTCTATCAAGACATATCTTTATTTGATAAATCCACTCTCGAACTAGGGCTATTAGTCCATAAGGGATACATGTTGTTCCCCACTATACACCACTCAAACCTCTACACAAATTAACTCTCATGCTACCCACCAATGTAGAATCCCTTCCACAACTATCCCAATACTCAATTCTCCTTCCCCTGCAACCTACACAATGTCAGGAACAAACCCCTTCTTTGAGCTAATAGTCCCTTAGGAAACCTCTAGTTCCCTACTAGAGCTTCAACAAAGGTTAGATAGAAATTCTTCGAATTATGAATCCGGGGCACACAACTATATAGCAATCTCTTATCATGCACCAATTTCTCATAAGGTTAAGCCAAGGATAGTTTGCATATGGTATCTATGTTATTTCGGTACCACTCTCAAGTTTCAGTCTCAACAATTATCGATAAAGTCTGAACCACCCTTGATGGTTTGCATGCCTCAATGAATTAGAAGAACCTCACCAACTATGTTCTCTCTATTTTATGTGAATGACTTTTGGATGCCAGGTGGCTTGACCAAGACATAAACCTTAATTAAGGTTTAGGAATTTGTATTAATGACTAAGGATAAGATTAAGAAGATTAACCCACCATGGTCATCTTTCCCCTTATCCCCCCTAGCACTTCTCCTCTTGTGGATTCATAGACCCCATCTCATATTCATCCTTATTCCTCTGCAATATTCAAATATTTTAAATTAATAATGAACACATACATATTTACAGGTTTTTGATCATCATGACCATTTAATCCTAGATTCTAGCATTATACAATAATTTCTTATTATGGAGTCAAAGTAGGGGTGTTACATTCCACTCCCCCTTATTTTATGCACCATCCTTAGTTCATATCAACACTATATACTTTACCGAAAATTTCATCGAATTTTCAAAATAACTTTAGGTATTCCTCCTGCATTGCATCCTTTAGCTCCCAAGTAGCTCCTTTAGGCACACTTCCCGCAACGTTATTGGTGCTCTCTTCCTTCAATATTTACCATGTCTCCATGGATTTGATCATTGGATTCCTACACCACGATATCATGTTTATTACTGCTTTCATATGATTGATATATGGTCACCAATGTTCCATTGTTTTCTTTCACTACCTTGAGATGCTTCCAAGGCTTCAACATTCCAACATATAAATAAAACAACCATCAAGTAAACATGTATATCATAACCATTAATATACAACAATTATTCCATTTATAGGTGTTAGCATGGTTTTGGTGAATAGGTGAGAAGAGGGGATTAAGGTGAGATTGGGAGCTTATATATTTGCTAATTTGGGAAATAATAGATTGGGTGCTAAAAATAAGGGCTTCGTTCTTCATGTTTCCCATAAAACCACAAGCAAGAGGTAGAAGGTGATTGAAGTAAAGTGTAAAGCGCTTATGGTAAATGATGAAGGGTTTGACGATTCAGATCTGAGAAGTGGAGAGATCAACAAAGGACAGTGAATCCGTCGGGAGAATTTGCGCGATGAATGATAAGGTAAGTGATCGGTGGAATGAATTTTGGGAAATATTAAAGGGCAGATATGATCAACAGCGAGCGATGAAAGGATAGATTGATTGACGGTGGAGAATAGTTCCATGCTCGCAACATGCACTAGAAGCAGATCAGTCATGGCCTAGCGAAAAAAATTTCGCATCCACATGGCGGGCGGAGAATCATTCCGAGGGTGAAAGGAGATAGGGAAAAATCTCCCTTCGCGATCCCGAAACCACTTGTGGGGAATTTTATAAAAGAAAAACATCATATGTTTGCAAGTTATTTGTCTTTTGTACATTGGAAGGAACATGCCTGCACCTTGTGGAAGTCAAGTTGGACAAACCTTTACAACAGTCATTTTCCAGGTAGGCCACGTAGCTAGCCTGCCACATTGTTTTGAAAAATAGAACGTGAAAGGGAATTTGAAACACATGTCCATGAATTTTGTAAACTATAAGAGATTTTCAAAGATAGGGATGGTGACATTTTTTACAATGTTCTCTCTTTTGGTCCAGTCCATGAACTAAAGAACAAATTAAAAACCTTAAAGGAGCAAGGAATCGACTTGTACGGTGTCCATAGGTATCAATTTCACCATTTTTGTCCAAACCAAACCCTAAACTTTCCATATTTTGTAGCCTGGTGTGCACCTAACTATTCGTAATCTGAGCATGTTATAATGGATTCAAATAGGTCTAACATAATTTGCTCCATCAATTCCTTAGTTATCAAAGACTCCCTTGAAGTACCTCAGTCATTCACCGTGAACTAGGAAGATTTCATCGAAGAAGATTTAATTGAAGAATTTAGACATGTTGGAGATGAAGATAAACAAGTTTTTTACTCCAAAAGTGTTAAACCCAATACTTCTATTGCAACTGAACCTTTTCCTTTGGACATTGATTTGTTCAATGAAGAATCTCAATTGGTCATTTCCTTGTTAATTCGGGTTTTAGGACTGGATATTGATAAAAAAATTCCCAGAGATCCTCTTGAGTCTATTGTTTAGGTTGAGTATGTGTCGGTTTGAGTTAGAGTCAATTCAGTTACCTTGTCTTAAATTTGATTAGTTACTAGCTGAGAATATTCATTCTCAGCTGGTGAATTTCCACACATCGAGACATTTCAGGTTCCAGTCATATCTGGTCAAAATGTTTCTATTTTTCAATGAGGAAAACTTACAGCTCCCCAAGATATTGTTTACTTCAGAAATCAAGAACAATGCCTCTAACTATATGAATTGCATAATGGCAGAAATATACAGAGTAATGTTCCAAAATAGGTTTCCCATAGTTCTACCTGAGATAGAGGAAATTTTGTAGTTCACCCCAGATAAAAGAGTTGGATATTGGTTCTTGCTAAATAAACATACAATTATCATAGTTATGGTTTTGTTCATAAGCCATATATTATGCCTGCATTTTTTACACCCGGGACTTTTGCTCTAGAATTTATCAAACAAAAACTAATTATATAAAATTAGCACTTTATGAGCTTCAAAAAGGATTCAGAAATTAAGTTTCTGTTGAAGGTATGTCCATTCATCATAAAAAATGAGGTTTCTCTCTGAGTGATTGAAGGCCTATTGCAGGATATGAATTTCAAGAAAGCCACTAAAATTAGTTACGATCCACATCATATCGTATCTCAAAGGAGGCAAGCCACTAAAAATAAGGAATTTGAGCATCAAGAGATAGGAGGATTAGTTGATAGAGCTAACTTGATGGACTACCAGTCAGATGTGGAGGATCCACGAGGTTTGCAAGCAAATCCCTCTGCCACGATGAAAACAACAGCAATGATTATACCAACTCCCAACAAGATTGAAATAACTGGTAAGAGAAATTTTTAAGAAGTTATTGAAGTTGAAGAGGAAGATTCAGAAGCATCAAAGAGACAGAAGAGAGATTCAGAGAAAGATATAGTGGAGGTTGGAAGTATGAAAATGAAAGAAAAACTCCAAGGCCCAGATTTTGAAATTCAGGAATATAATTTTTTAAAGACACAAAAGGGTGGATCCAGTGATATATATGTATATGTATATGTATATGTATACATATATATGTATACATATATATGTATACATATATGTATATGTATATGTATATGTATATGTATATGTATATATGTATGTATATGTAAATATATATGTAAATATATGTATATATATGTATGTATATGTGTGTGTGTGTGTGTATATATATATACATATGTATATATATGTATACACATATATATACATATGTATATATATATATACATATGTATATATAGATATATATATGTATATATATGTGTATACATATATGTATATATAGATATACATATGTATATATATGTGTATACATATATATATATCTATATATATATATATATATATATACATATGTATATATATGTGTATACATATATATATATATACATATGTATATACATATGTCTATATATATATATATACATATGTATATATATGTATACATATGTATACATATATATATAGATATATATATATATATATACATATGTATATATAGATATATATATGTATACATA
>LPNX010747563.1:960560-971262 GCA_001517045.1 Pseudotsuga menziesii | reverse complement strand
TATATATATATACATATATACACACACACACACATATATATATTTATATATATTTATTTAAAGCTTTATTCCAAAGTATGGAACATTTCAGATAAGGAGGTTTCATTGGTCACTGTGAAGGACCATGTAAAAAATACATTGAATTTAGCAATAGCTACTCAAAACAGGGTTGCATAAATGAGACTTAATTTGCAAAAGATCCGAGTGCCTGACAAAATTCATTTACACAAGAAAACTGGGGAAGTTATTTATACTGATCTGATGGAAGCCACATTAAAATTCTCGAAATTACAGTCTACAGTATATAGAATAGAAGGTCAATTGAAGCAAGAGAAGGTGGAAAATAAAATACACCAGCAACATATTAAAAAACTTCAAGGTGATCTTCTGGATATGGATAGTGATCCGGATAGAGGACAAGATACAAAGAAAATTTTAGCTGAGAAGGAAAACACTATCTAATTATTGAAAAAGAAATTAAAAATACCAGCCACTCAGTTAATTCAAGCCTCTGAATCGACAGAGTTACAGAAGGAAAAGGAGTCATTTTCCCAAGAACTGAATGATTGTAAGGCTAAATTGCTGAAGCTTGCTGGAGAACAGAGTCAATGGGAAAAGGAAAAAGGATTCCTTATTGCTAAAATTGATGTTTTGAATGAAAATTAGCTGGCTTTGGAGAAGGGGAGAAAGGAGAAACAAAAAGATAAACTAAGGCAAGAAGGTCAGCCAAGAATGGAAGCAAATACTGAAGCCATTATCCAAGATATGTCACAAGTAAGATTAAGAGATGAAGAGATAAAGAATCTTAAAATAGAAAATCAAAATCTAGTTGAAATAATTAAGAAAAAAGAAGAAGAAAGAAAATTGCTTGAAATTAAGAACAAGGAGTTGTTGGACATAAATGATAAATTAACAGAAAAACTTTCAGGATAGTTGCCAATACAATGTGCCAGACATCTTCTTTGGGATATGATTATTATAGAGGCAACAAAATTGAGGCCTTGTCTGCATTATATCAAAGATAAAGAGATGGTCATTAATGTGGAAAGACAAAGTTGTACAGCTGTAAAGGAGACTTTGGATAGAAAACCAACGAATACAACTAGAAATACTATAAACTTGCTTAATCCTTTGTTTGAAGAGGAGTTGAGAACAATGGGCATCAAAGACATGATTACAATAATAACTTGGGCCAGAAAGGTTATTAGAAAGCATCATCACATTGAGAGTGTCCAAGAAAAGGCAGATCAAATGTTGTAGCAAGTAAAATCTTTCAAAGGATTATTTGTAGGATTATTTCAAAAAGGCCTGCCTCCTTTTTGGGATGAAGATGGGAAGCTGATTTCTTAGTCTGAATATCAAGCCTTGTTGGTTACAATTGGATTAGATCATAATAAATTTGAAGTGTAACACCCCGGTTTTGACCATGTTGCATTAAAAGTACATGATGTATATATTGTAAATGATCATGGTGCGGAGCTAAAGGCCAAGGCCCCACCATTGATCAGTTATGTTATGTTTTGGATTTGAATTTGTCACCGATGATATATCGGGGCATGCGGCATATATTATGTTGGTCATCATGTAAATATGCATCTATAATTAATTAAATGAACCTGACCAGCTACGATCGCGGCAACTAAATCGAAAAGGGCGTGATTTTCACAAGGATAAGGGTGGGGAAATTGTCAAACCTTCATCCAATGAGGAAAATTACCCATGTGTCTTCTTCCCTTGTTTTATTCCAACCACTTTCATTAAGAATGGCTGCTGGTGGTTGAGGCAGTTATGGTCTTTGGGAGTGGGGTGGCAGGATTGTAAGTCCTCACCCACACGCACACTCCACCATGGTTGACTTCACAATGGCAAAATCGAAACCACTCTCCACTACGCAAACATTCCACTCTCCACGATTTGTGCTGAACCGTGCATGCCTTCATTCGTCCTCTGCAGCGCGCATCCCCACGACTGTCTGCTCAATCCACGCACAGGCTTGCCTGGGTTCACTCCCGCAGAGATACCACTCTCTCCACAACGGTGCTGTTACTCACGCACTTCCAATTTCATGACCTACCGATTTTGCTGCTCGTCCATACGCCGGAGCAGAAGTTGCTCACGCACAGGATTTTCCCGGTCTTACCCATGTGGTTTTCCTCTGCGGATTTGTGGATGGGTGGGTGGATCCTTTCCTCACGGGTTGATTGGTGGCTCTATGTTGCTGTTACTCACCCAGCAAGCTGGGAGCTGTTGGTCACGGTCACCCACGATTTCCTGTAGGAGGCCATTTCACGCTTAAGAACGGTGTGCGGTCTGTGTAATTCTTATCCGCTTGCTTAACTGTTCAGAAACGGACTGTGGTTTCCCCCTGCTATGAACCGTGTTTTTTTTTATGCCTTGAGGCTGCGGCAGACTGTTTGAATTCATTTTCCCTGTTTAAGCTGTGACAGCTAAATTAATTGCCTCAGTGCAATGGTTGGTCTTCGGACTGTATTAGGAGCAAGGATGGGGGCTTAGTTTTGCTTGATAAACCTGGTGGTTGGAAACCACACAGACTGAGCTAGAGGGCTGGCCTTCTTCTCCATCACCCCTGAATAGCACTGGAAGGGAATGCAGGGCCTGAGAGACTGTGTAGCAGAGAAGGGACTGATTCCTTGTGTTGGGTGTGGGTGGGTGTCTTAGAGGCCAGGCTAGTTCTGGTGTAGGTGTTCTTGGCTCTGTGATGAGCTCACCAGCTTATCATTTAGCCTTTCCCAACTCCTTGATGGACTGATAAACCCAACTGTGTTGGCTTGGCTATGTTAGTGTATCCTTGGCTATGTGTCAGTCTGCTAGTTCCCTTATTCCTTGGAGAATCATGCCCAGCTCGGGGGTGGCAGCATTGCTGAGAGATTAAGGAGCACGCTGGCCTATGGTTGGGTTGAACGTTGCAGCGACGTAGCTGGTTGCGGAACGAATTCATCATAAGATAAGTAATCTTGTGTATTTTACCTCTGCAATCTTGTTTACTGTTAAAGAAATGATGACCATGTTAAATGAATGCTTGAATGAATGCACGTGAATTTCGCTGTGCAAGATACATAAATTGTAGCTATGTATGTTTAATAATTGCATATGTGCATGATAATGTTCATTTGTGCATGTTTAAGCATTCTGTTTCAGCAATTTGATGCCTGTACATGTTCATGGGGCTCTTAGCCCGTTGTGATTGAAGTTTGGGTCTCGTCCTCTACGCCTGTCGGAGGCATGGGGACGTGACAGTATGGTATCAGAGCCTCAGGTTGGAAACAATGGGCCTCTATGGGCCGAGAAGGAGCAGCTAACAGAGGTTGTATCTTATTCTGCCAGCCGAATCAGTGGATCTCTAGTAAAAATTCAAAAGGAAACGGTTTAAGTGTTGGAGCAGTCGGGAGAGCCAGCAGAAAAACTTCCGCCGTTGCGGAAGAATTGGCAAAGTAAAACTTTCGTTGTTGCGGAAGAGTTGGCGAAGTGAACTTTTGTCGTTGTGGAAGAGTTAGAAGTCTCCCATCCGTCGTTGCGGAAGCAAAAGCATTACGGCTTCCGACGCCGATTGGAAGAAGGAAGCATTCCGGGAGCCGTCGTTGCGGAAGCGAAAGCATTACGGCTTCCGACTAGAAAGGTTGTCGACGACGATTGGAATAAGTAAGCGTTCCGGGAGCCGGCATTGCGGAAGCGAAAGCATTACGGCTTGCGACTAGAAAGGTTGTCGACGCCAATCGAAAGAAGGAAGCGTTCTGGGAACCGTCGTTGCGGAAGCGAAAGCATTACGGCTTCCGACAAGAAAGGCTGCCGACGTCGATCGAAAGAAGGAAGCGTTCCGGGAGCCGCCGTTGCGGAAGAGAAAGCATTATGGCTTCCGACCAAAAAGGATGCCGACGTCGATCAAAAGGGGAAATCGTTCCGGGAGCCGCCGTTGCGGAAGAGAAAGCATTACGGCTTCCGACCAAAAAGGCTACCGACGCCAATCGAAAGGGGAAAGCGTTCCGGGAGCCGCCGTTGCGGAAGAAATAGTGGAAGAGGAGCCAATTCTGTGGAAGAGAAAGTGGTCCGAGAGCCGATTCTGTAGAAGAGAAAGTGGTCCGAGAGCCGATTCTGTGGAAGAATAATTGGGGAAGAGACCCGATTGAACAAAGGAAATTCAACTGTTTTTTTTTCAGTGGGATTTTCATCAGTTTTACAGTGAATTTTTAGGGCTGAAAAGGGAGAAAGTGGTAGCGATCTAATGCGCCGGATTGCGCGAAAATCAATAATTTACACCCAAAAAAAACGAGGGCGCTACCCCTTGACCCCCGTCGTCCCCCTCAGACAGTCATTCCTTGAGGAAGAAAATTCTATGTTTTGGGAAAAATTGTGATTTTATAGCTTCCAAGGGAAGGTAAATAATGTTGGTTTATATCAATGTTATGCATCTAACATTTGTGTTATTAACCCGTTTGCAGAATCATAGTCACCTTCAAGAGCAGCATTCCAAGTAGTTCAGTTTAGTAAGTAAGTGGTGGTTCAGTTATGAGAACCCATGATGGGTATGATGCTCGGGATTCTTATGAGCGAGCAGAAGATGCCATGGGAGAAAATGTTCGTAATATAAATGATGACATAGAGTCTAATGGAAGGAGATTCCAAGAGACATCGTCAGATGCTGCAGCCACTATGAGAAGCTTGATTAAAGCCCAGGAAGAGCAGCATCAGTTGAATGCTGCAATGTTACAGATCTTGACAGACTAACAAAGAAAGATAGACTCTGGACGAGGTACAGCAAGACCAGAAGGCAGTAAGAGTACTACTAGGAGAAGGAGAAGAACTTCTAGTGGAACATCTGATTCTGAAGAATCCAGTGGGGACTCAAGTTCTTCTTCTCATAGAAGGAAAAGAAAGAGACACCATAGGGATCGCTCTCGAGATGAATTTAAGAAAGCTAAACCTCCTACGTTTGATGGTGAGGTAAAGACTGGACAAGAGGCTGAAGCTTGGCTTCTTGGCATAAAGAAGTACTTTCAATTGCATGACTATTCGGGAAACGTGAAGGCAAGAGTTGCCATATTCAATCTAAATGGAAGAGCATCCATTTGGTGGGAACACTTCAAGCAAGTAAAGAGGATCAGTGAAAGGAGATTGAAGTGGAAACAGTTCAAGAAGTATTTCAAGCAAAAATACCTATCTGACAGGTATTATGATGACAAGATTAAGGAGTTCCATGAGTTGAGATTGGGACAGCAAACCATGGAAGAATATGCAAATAAGTTTTTGGAGCTATTGAGGTATGTCCGGTACATTAGAGATGAAAAAGTAAAGGTCCAGCGTTTTCTAAGTGGATTACCTCAGTCTTATAAAGATAGAATTGAGTTTTATGAACCTAGAACTCTTGAGGAAGCAATAAGGAAGGCTAAGTATTGCTATGAGCAAAGCAAAGGTAAACCGGATTACCATAAGCCATGGAAGGACAAGAAGAACAAGAAGTTTGACCAAAGGAAGAAAGGTTTCAAACCTTCTAGTTTCAGGAATCAACAGAAGCAACCATCTCAAGATGCAAGTAAGCCAGTTGGAGTGACCGGAGAAAAGCCTAAAGATCCACAACACTATAGAGGGCCACTTCAATGTTGGAAATGTGGAGGACCCCACATGCGTAGAAATTGCCCACTCGAGAATGAGAGTGCAATACCAGCTTATAACATTCAAGAAGCAGAAACAGTGGGTCAAGTAGCAAGGGCAATCCCTAGGATTTATGCAGCACTGGAGGACCGCCACGCAGATCACCAGTCAGCTGTGGTTGAAGTAGCAGGTAATATGGTTGAGCAATCTGTTTCTATTTTGATTGACCCTGGTTCTACTCACAGTTACATTACTCCTAGAGTAGTGGAGATTTGTGCTTTTAAGAAAGTAAAGCATAGGAAGTCTTGGTTAGTTCAGCTAGCCACTGGAACTAAGAGAAAGGTCAGTGAAGTGGTAGAGAAATGTCGTTTGGTCATGAATGGATTGGTCACTTGTGTAGATCTAAATGTTCTACCGCTTGGTTCCTATGATGTTCTCATTGGAATGGATTGGTTAGAAGCTCACAGGGTGAAGCTTGATTGTTACAATAAGACTTTTGAGTGCATGAATGAAGAAGGGAACCTAGTAGTTGTGAAAGGTATTCCAAAGGTGATTTCAGTACGACAGGTTTCAGCAATGCAATTAAAGAAGTTTTGTAGGAAGGGTTTCCAGTTGTATGCAGCTCATATTTTGGAGACATCAAGAGATGAAACTCCTAGGTTGGAGGACTATCCGGTGTTACAGGAATTTAGGGATGTGTTTCCTAATGAGATCCCTGGGCTTCCTCCACAGCGGGACATTGATTTCACAATTGAACTCATGCCGGGAGCAGCACCAATGTCCAAGGCACCCTACAGGATGAGTACGTCGGAGATGCTAGAGTTGAAGATGCAACTGCAAGAGTTGCTGGAAAAGAAGTACATCTAACCGAGTGTGTCTCCTTGGGGAGCATCGGTTCTATTTGTAAAGAAGAAAGATGGTACACTCAGGTTATGTATTGATTACAGACAGTTGAATAAGGTTACTGTGAAGAATAAATATCCTTTGCCTAGGATTGATGACCTCTTTATGAGAGGAGCAAAGGTATTTTCCAAGATTGACTTGAGGTTGGGTTACCATCAAGTGAGAATCAAGGACAAAGACATTCATAAGACAGCCTTCAAGACAAGGTATGGGCATTATGAGTTTGTAGTGGTACCATTTGGTCTCACAAATGCGCCAGCTACATTTATGTGCCTTATGAATAGTGTCTTCGGCAGGTATTTGGACAAGTTTGTTCTTGTTTTCCTTGATGACATTCTTGTTTATTCTAAGAATGAGGTGGAGCATGAAGAGCATTTAAGATTGACATTACAATTGCTCAGGGAGCATCAGTTGTATGCGAAACTGAGCAAGTGTGACTTCTATAGAGATAGAATTCAGTATTTGGGTCACATTATCTCAAAAGAGGGTATATCTGTGGACCTTGAAAAGATTGGAGCCATTATGAATTGGTCTACTCCAAGAAATGTGAAAGACATAAGATATTTTATGGGACTTGCAGGATACTACAGGAGATTCATTAAGGGATTCTCTAAAGTTGCACATGCAATCACTTCTTTGCAAAAGAAGGGGATAAAGTTCGAATGGACATCGAGGTGTGAAGAAAGCTTCCAGCAGTTGAAGAATGTTCTCACCAGTGCACCAGTATTGAAGGTCGCAGATCCAGAGAAAGATTTTGTGGTGTGTATCGATGCATGCGGACAAGGTCTTGGAGGAGTCCTTATGCAGGACAACCATGTGATATGTTACGAGTCAAGAAAGTTGAAGGAGCATGAGAAGAACTATGCCACTCATGATCTAGAACTTGCAGCCATAGTACATGCCCTCAAGATGTGGAGACATTACTTGATGGGCAGAATATTTGAGCTCAGAACAGACCATTGTGGTTTGAAGTATTTGTTTGATCAGCCTACTCTGAATGCTAGGCAAGCAAGATGGCTGGAATTTTTATGTGAGTCTGATTTTGAGATCAAGCACATAAAGGGAAAGGAAAATAAGGTAGCTGATGCACTCAGCAGGAAAATGCATGTGGCATCTCTTAGTATTTTCCAATCAGATTTGAGGCAGCAGATTGTTAGTCATGTTGCTGGAGATGCATTGTATGAGCAGGTAAAAGACAAATTGCAGCAGCAAAGTCTTGAGAAGAGGTATGAGGGATATAAATTGGAAGAAGATGGACTTCTCACTTTTAAAGGAAGAATTTATATTCCAGATGTAGCAGGTTTGAGGAGAGTTGTTATGGATGAAATCCATCAAGCTCCGTATTCTGGTCACCCAGGATATCAAAAGACAATTGCTACAGCTAGAAAGCAATACTTTTGGCCAGGTATGAAAAGGGATATGGCTGAATACATTTCAAGGTGTATGAAATGTCAACAGGTAAAGGTTGAGCATCAGCATCCTGCATGCTTGTTGCAGCCTTTGCCAGTTCCGGAATGGAAATGGGAAGTTATTTCCATGGATTTTATTACAGGATTGCCAATGACTTGGAGACAACATGATTCCATCATGGTTGTGGTGGACAAATTGACAAAGGCAGCACATTTTATACCGGTTAAGTCTACGCATCAGACTGATGACATTGCAAAGATCTTCATGAAGGAGATATTCAAATGGATTGCCGAAGGCAATAGTCTCTGACAGAGATGTCAAGTTCACTTCCAACTTTTGGAAGGGGTTGATTGTAGATTTGGGTACAAAGCTAAACTTCAGCACTGCATACCATCCTCAGACAGATGGTCAGATAGAGAGAGTTAATCAGGTGCTTGAAGACATGCTTCGCATGTACGTGATGGACAAACCAACCAAGTGGGAAGATTACTTACACTTGGTAGAGTTTGCTTATAACAATGGACAGCAGGCATCCTTGGGGATGAGTCCGTATGAAGCTTTGTATGGAAGAAGGTGTAGGACATCAGTGACTTGGGATAATCCAGTGAACAGGATTGTGCTTGGACCAGAATTGCTCAAGGAAATGGAGCAAGAGGTTGTAAAAATCAGACAGAAGCTAAAAGTAGCACAGGACAGACAGAAAAGCTATGCAGATAAGCATAGGGTGAACAGGGAGTTCAGTGTTGGGGATCATGTTTACCTCAGAGTGAGGGCAAGGAAGAGTTCCTTGAAACTGGGAAGTTGTGCCAAGTTGTCACTGAGATACTGTGGGTCGTTTGAAGTGCTTGAAAGAATAGGGCCAGTTGCATATAGACTTGCATTGCCTGCTAGCACTAGAGCTCATAATATTTTTCATGTTTCTTTGCTTAAGAGATATGTACATGATCCTAACCATGTGATAAATTGGGATGTGATTCAGGTGGAACCCGAGAGAGAGTTCTGAATCGAGCCAATGCGCATCCTCGACAGGAAGGTCGCAATGCTCCAGAACTGAGCCATAGGGCAGGTAAAGGTGTAATGGGAGCACTATGGGCCTGAAGAGGCTACATGGGAGCTGGAGGATGCCATGCGATTGGCACATCCATTTTTGTTCAATTTTGCTGAACACTGAGGCAATACCAGTGTAGCATTTTGTTCAAATTTTGTAAAGCACTGAGGACAGTGCTATTGAAGGGGGAGGGGAATGTAACACCCCGGTTTTGACCCCGTTGCATTAAAAGTACATGATGTATATATTGTAAATGATCATGGTGAGGAGCTAAAGGCCAAGGCCCCACCATTGATTGGTTATGTTATGTTTTGGATTTGAATTTGTCACCGATGATATATCGGGGCATGCGGCATATATTATGTTGGTCATCATGTAAATATGCATCTATAATTAATTAAATGAACCCGACCAACTACGATCGCGGCAACTAAATCGAAAAGGGCATGATTTTCACAAGGATAAGGGTGGGGAAATTGTCAAACCTTCATCTAATGAGGGAAAATACCCATGTGTCTTCTTCCCTTGTTTTATTCCAACCACTTTCATTAAGAATGGTTGCTGGTGGTTGGGGCAGTTATGGTCTTTGGGAGTGGGGTGGCAAGACTGTCAGTCCTCACCCACACGCACACTCCACCATGGTTGACTTCACAATGGCAAAATCGAAACCACTCTCCACTACGCAGACACTCCACTCTCCACGATTTGTGCTGAACCGCGCATGCCTTCATTCGTCCTCTGCACTGCGCATCCCCACGACTGTCTGCTCAATCCATGCACAGGCTTGCATGGGTTCACTCCCACAGAGATACCACTCTCTCCACAACGGTGCTATTACTCATGCACTTCCAATTTCATGACCTCCTGATTTTGTTGCTCGTCCATACGCCGGAGCAGAAGTTGCTCATGCACAGGATTTTCTCAGTCTTACCCATGTGGTTTTCCTCTGCGGATTTGTGGATGGGTGGGCGGATCCTTTCCTCACGAGTTGATTGGTGGCTCTACATTGCTGTTACTCACGCAGCAAGATGGGAGCTGTTGGTCACGGTCACCCACGATTTCGTGTAGGAGGCCATTTCATGCTCAAGAACGGTGTGCGGTCTGTGTAATTCTTATCCGCTTGCTTAGCTGTTCAGAAATAGACTGTGGGTTCCCCCTGCTGTGAACCGTGTTTGTTTTTATGCCTTGAGGCTGCGGCAGACTATTTGAATTCATTTTCCCTGTTTAAGCTATGACAGCTAAATTAATTGCCTCAGTGCAATGGTTGGTCTTCAAACTGTATTAGGAGCAGGGATGGGGGCTTAGTTTTGCTTGATAAACCTGGTGGCTGGAAACCACACAGGCTGAGCTAGAGGGCTGGCCTTCTTCTCCATCACCCCTGAATAGCACTGGAAGGGAATGCAGGGCCTCAGGGACTGTGTAGCAGAGAAGGGACTGATTCCTTGTGTTGGGTGCGGGTGGGTGTCTTAGAGGTCAGGCTAGTTCTGGTGTAGGTGTTCTTGGCTCTGTGATGAGCTCACCAGCTTAGCATTTAGCCTTTCCCAACTCCTTGATGGCCTGATAAACCCAACTGTGTTGGCTTGGCTATGTTAGTGTATCCTTGGCTATGTGTCAGTCTGCTAGTTCCCTTATTCCTTGGAGAATCATGCCCAGCTCGGGGGTGGCAGCGTTGCTGAGAGATTAAGGAGCACGCTGGCCTATGGTTGGGTGGAACGTTGCAGTGACGTAGTTGTT